>SJYV01019494.1:185286-205999 GCA_006410875.1 Neotragus pygmaeus
CCCACATCTCTTGCATTACAGGTGGATTCTTTACCTCTGACCCACCAGGGAAGCCCATTTACTCAAATGAAGTTACATAAAAACTAACTGCTGCTCCAGAAGAATAGATATAGAGAAAGACTATCTCTTTTAACCAAAACTTCACATGGAATTCAAATGTTTAGGCCATCCTTCTTTTTAAATCAACAAGTAATTCAAATCAAAATGACAGAGCCCTTAGATTTCCTACTCATCCCGGCCTGACTGCCTTCAGGCTGTGAGCAGCTTTGCATAAATGAAAAAGGGCAGCCTGTAAAAAGAGCTCCTTTGTTTAAGGAAGTAAGAATAGGGCACTTCATTAAATTTAACAAAATCAATTCACTCTCACAAGCCCTTAACTACTTGCGCAACTATGTCTTAACAGTTTACAAAGTATATCAAACCTTCATAACATTTTAGAAAGCACGTGTATTTGTTTTCCAAATTCACTGGTTTGTTAGTCTCACACAAATTATTAAACTATAATGCTGTTTTTATTTCTATTCTAGTAAAGGCTTTATCAGACCACAAAATCATATAAAAAGTAACATTATATCTGTCTACAAGAAATTCTGTTCACTATCAGAATGAAAACATTTTTTTTTTGGCCGAATTAAAAATGCTGTGCTAATATTTGGGAAACCTCAGATAAAAACAAACAGGCATAAAAGACTACCACAAACAACTATATGCTAATAAAATGGACAACCTGGAAGAAATGGACAAATTCTTAGAAAGGTACAATCTCCCAAGACGGAACCAAGAACAAATAGAAAATATGAACAGACCGACCGCAAGTACTGAAATTGAAACTGTGATTTTAAAACACTCAACAAACAAAAGTCCAGGACCAGATGGTTTCGCAGATGAACTCTACCAAACGTTTAGAGAAGAGTTAACGCCTATCTTTCTGAAGCTACTCCAAAAACTGCAAAGGAAGGAATACTCCCAAACTCATTCTATGAGGCCACTATCACCCTAATACCAAAACCAGACAAAGATACCACACACAAAAAAATTGATAGACCAATATGACTAATGAACATAGATACAAAAATCTTCAACAAATCAGTAACAATCTGAAACCAACAAAACAACAAAAGGATCATACACCACAATCAAGTGGGATTTATTCCAGGGATGCAAAGATTTTTCGATATTCCCAAATCAGTATGATATATACCACAATGACAAACTGAAGAACAAAATCATATAAACATCTCCAAAAAAGGAAATGTATCTGGAAACTCACAGGCTAATATATATATATATATATATATATATATATATATATATATATACACATCCAGATATAATCTGATTGTCTGTGAGAATTACCCTATGCTTAGCAAGGTGGCACTAGAGGTAAAGAACTTGCCCACCAGGAGACATAAGAGACACACCAGGGGTTTGATCCCTGGGTCAGGAGGATCACTTGGAAAAGGAATGGCTACCACTCCAGTATTCTTGCCTGGAGAATCCAATGGACAGAGGAGCCTGGTGGGCTCCTAGGGATGGAGTCCCTAGTGTTGCAAAGAGTCAGACTTGACTGAAGCAACTTAGCATGCACGCATCTATGCACACATAGAAAGGGAAGAGTGGGTGTTTTGATACTTCAATGGGAAAGATCTCATGATACTCAGGAGAAGGGCAGGAAAGCAAGAAGCCCTTCTCCTACCTTAGGGAGTTACAAAAAGCATTTGTAAGAGATGCTGATAGCATGCATTTTAGAAATGTGTATTTTTGTCCTGAGGGTTTAACTTTCTTTGAGTAACACTTTACATGTTCAGCATCTCTCTCTGATATAGGGCACAGGACTGACTTCTTTATCATTTGGTTCTGGTTAGTACTGTTTCAGTTGAGGAAAGAGACTGGGATAAGAGTCTGCTTTCCAATAATTGATTGGAAGGAGGAAATTTACTACTTTGCTCTGGTTACCTTTCAAAAACGACTGGAGAGCTTCTGGAAAAGAGCTGATGTCATTTCTGGAAAGTTCCCAGAAACAATCATTTTGGCTGAAATCTGTGTTTTCCTTGGGACTCACTGATAATTCCCTAAGTTGTGTGTTAATGTGTGGAGAACTTCTAAAGTGGCTGTCACCCTGCGTGGCATAATTATAGGTTGTCTACAATGCTTGATAAGAAAATGGAGAAGAAAAAAAATTTTTAAGACTTAAAAAAACCAACCAAACACACACACCTGAAGATAATGAAGGTGGTAATGAATCCTGGAGGGCACAGAACTGTTCTGTTTCCCAGGGCTGAGAAAAAGAGAAATGGAAAGAAAAGTTCCATGTTGAATCCAGGGGCAATTTCTGGTCTTCTTCGTGCCCCTGGTTGTCAGGAGAGCAGTGCTAATGTGAGGAGACTCTATATGGAAAAGTCGGGGCTTTGGAGGAGAAGGAAGGAAGCTCAGACTCTGTCTCTACCACTTACTCAGTGCATGATCTGAGAATATTATTCACTTTTTTTGAGCCTCATCTTTGAGCCTCATCTGTAAGATGGTGATGATCACTCTTGCTTCACTGGTTTGTTGCAAAGATGAAATGTAGAAACCATTGTGAAATTAGAACATTCAGCATGTTAGTAGAACATTCAGATAGTTAAAAGAAGAGTCAGATGTGGTTAGTTTGGTGCTGTGGCTATATTTGGAGTCAAACAGGCTTGGGTGTGAATACCACTTGTTATTTGCTCATTTGTTTGGATTAAAGGACATGATGTAGACAGAGTGCTTAGTATAGATTCTGCCATGTGGCAAATGCTCAGTAGAAGTTATCTGCTATTATTATTGTTGTTGTCCTTTTGTGAGATAATGATGATGATAATTATGACAAGGTAAGGGAACTTATTTGTTTTTGCCTATTTTGAGATTCAGTTCAGTTCACTTCCGTCACTCAGTTGTGTCCGACTCTTTGCGACCCCATGAATTGCAGCATGCCAGGCTTCCCTGTCCATTACCAACTCCCAGAGTTCACTCAAACTCACGTCCATCGAGTCGGTGATGCCACCCAGCCATCTCATCCTCTGTTGACCCCTTCTCCTCCTGCCCCCAATCCCTCCCAGCATCAGAGTCTTTTCCAATGAGTCAACTCTTTGCATGAGGTGGCCAAAGTACTGGAGTTTCAGCTTCAGCATCAGTCCCTCCAGTGAACACCTAGGACTGATCTCCTTTAGGATGGACTGGCTGGATCTCCTTGCAGTCCAAGGGACTCTCAAGAGTCTTCTCCAGCACCACAGTTCAAAAGCATCAATTCATCAACGCTCAGCTTTCTTCACAGTCCAACTCTCAGATCCATACATGACCATTGGAAAAACCACAGCCTTGGTGCCTCATCAGTNTCTCAAGAGTCTTCTCCAGCACCACAGTTCAAAAGCATCAATTCATCAGCGCTCAGCTTTCTTCACAGTCCAACTCTCAGATCCATACATGACCATTGGAAAAACCACAGCCTTGATTAGACAGACCTTTGTTGGCAAAGTAATGTCTCTGCTTTTGAATATGCTATCTAGATTGGTCATAACTTTCCTTCCAAGGAATAACTGTCTTATAATTTCATGGCTACAATCACTATCTGCAGTGATTTTGGAGGCCCAAAGACATTGATTTAGTCAGATTATATCTTCCAAGTCCAAATATATGCCTTTAACTAGTTGGCATGTCAATGTAAGGTTTGAAGAGATTAACAAAAAGAACTGGAGAATTTCTAAACTCCTATTCAGGAATGTATTTTACTTGACCTCAATATAAATATATGTAGCCAGTTATACATGACCTAGGAAGTGTTCTGATGAAAACATCCACTGGTTCCTCATAAGGAACTAATAGGCACCCTTACAGGAGAGGCTAGGGGAATATGTTTGTTCTGGCTTGGTGTGGATTTTTACTGGGTTCTAAAGATTCTGTGCTTTTTAATGCTCTTTTTCCTGCAGTATTTGAGTTGGAATCTTTCTTTCTCATATATTACTAACTTTAAAAGTATAATCAGCTTCTGATTATCTGGGGATAAGTAGAATGGTTTGATGAGCAAGGTGTACATGGGCCTGGTACATGCTTCCCTTACCAGAACAGTTGGGACAAGGGCTTGACTTACCATTTACCCTCCCTGCCTTGGGAGTGGAAGAGAGAAAAAATCTGCAGCTGAGGTCAAAGGCAAGCTAAACAGGAGGAAATGCTTTAGCTCAAAGGACGTTGTTGGCTTAGATGAAGCATTTGCTTGACAATAGAGAAAACATTAAATATCTTTTAAAATTATTTTCTCCCACCGTCCTTGACATTGTATTGCCTTTCTTTTTTATGACTTCTTGATCTGAATGCTTAATCTGTTAGAGGCAGAATGTAGATTGGAAATGAAAAAGATCACAGAGAGGATTTTTCCTCCAAATAATGTTTAGACTGTACCTTATAGACGTTAGTATATAATGTTTTCATTTTCATTATTTCCTAGAGATTATATGTATTAGTTAGGGTTCCTTCAGCAGCAAATAATGGAAAATCTTGATTCAAATGCTGCAAGGAGTTATCATTTCCCGTAACAAGGAGTTGGAAGCAGGAATATTTCAGAGCTAGTTTATTTAGAAGTTCAGTAATACTTTTAGGCTAGTTATTTTCACGGTGCAGCTTTAGGTGTCACATGCCCTCGACAACTTCCAGATGCAGAAAAATACTTTCTTTTTAGCAAAGAAGTAAGCCTTTCCCAGGGGGCTTCCCAGGTGGCTCAGTGGTGAAGAATACACCTGCCAACGCAGGACACATGGGTTTGATCCCTGAGTTTGGAAGGTTCCCTGAAGGGGAAAATGGCAACCCACTCGAGTATTCTTGCCTGGGAAACCCCATGAGAGGAGCCTGGTGGGCTACAGTCCATGCGGTTGCAGAGTCAGACATGACTTGGTGGTTAAACAACAACAACAAAGCCTTTTCCAGAAGTCAGTCATCAGACTCTTTTTTGAAGTTCATTTGCTAGGATTACTTTATGTGTCTGTTTTTGAAATCACTGACAGTGCGAGTGAGACCACTGATTTGATTGAAGCCATTCAAGAGCCTACCTCATCTGAAGCAAATGATGTCCTAGAGAGAAGAGGGGATATATGGAAAGAAGCAAGGGAAGGTTCAAAATAATGAAGGAAGAAAAAAATTACAGGAAATGCAACCAGCAATAACTACTACTTTCTGCAATTGTAGTTTTGGTTTATTTTTCTTTTTAACCACGTTATGCCAACTGTCCGTATCTTAGTTCCCCAAGCAGGTATGGAGCCCAGGCCCTGGCAATTAAAGTGCCATGTCCTAACCACTGGACTGATAGGAAATTTCCTTGATTTATTCTTAATCTTAGGAGTTGTTTACAGTATTGGAAAAAGTTTTTAAATGGTCAGAGATTTTGTTTTGTTTCTACTTTAATTTTGAATTATGGATAATAATATGGTTGAGTGTTTTGCTTTTTAGAATTTTTGAGGGTTATTTGGTCTAATATATAGAGAACTTTTGCATATTATGGCATGTGAAAATAGAGAGTAATTTTTGTTTTTGAGTTGAAACTCTTAATTATGTCATTCAGACTTTCTATATCCTTACCCTTTATTAAGTTGATGTTCTTCTAAACTGTCTATTTTGAAATATTTCAGATTTACAGAAAAGTTTGCAAATATAGTACAGATGGGTTGCATACACTTTTCACAAAGCATCTCTAATATTAGTCAACATAACTGCTGTACATTGTAAAAGCCAAGAAATTAATAGTAGTACAATTCAACTGCTTAACTTACAGATTTTTTTCATATTTCACCAGTTTACCCACTAATGTTTAACTTGAGCTTTAAAGACCATTCAGTTCAGTTCAGTCACTCAGTTGTGTCCGACTCTTTGCGACCCCATGAATTGCAGCATGCCAGGCCTCCCTGTTCATCACCATCTCTCAGAGTTCACTCAGACTCATGTCCATCGAGTCTGTGATGCCATCCAGCCATCTCATCCTCAGTCATCCCCTTCTCCTCCTGCCCCCAGTCCCTTCCAGCATGAGAGTCTTTTCCAATGAGTCAACTCTTCTCATGAGGTGGCCAAAGTACTGGAGTTTCAGCTTCAGCATCATTCCTTCCAAAGAAATCCCAGGGTTGATCTCCTTCAGAATGGACTGGTTGGATCTCCTTGCAGTCCAAGGGACTCTCAAGGGACTTCTCCAACACCACAGTTCAAAAGCATCAATTCTTTGGTGCTCAGCTTTCTTTAGAGANTGGAAGGGACTGGGGGCAGGAGGAGAAGGGGATGACTGAGGATGAGATGGCTGGATGGCATCAAGGACTCGATGGACGTGAGTCTGAGTGAACGCCAGGAGTTGGTGATGGACAGGGAGGCCTGGCGTGCTGTGATTCATGGGGTTGCAAAGAGTTGGACACGAATGAGCAACTGAACTGAACTGAACTGATGACCAAACTCAATTGGAAGCCTGAGGGCAAGGCAGAGTGGTAATACATTGGTGTCGGTTGGCTTCCTGGCTCACAAAATAGTGGAGAATGGAAACTGTGGATCTGGAGAGCAAATAAAAAATGTCTAGTACAAGATGTGTTGTTTTATATAGAGCTAGATTTAGTTTATTTGACTCAATCTGAGACTTCTTTTTATGTATTAGGTTAATGTCTTGCTTCAACAGTCTTTGTCATATCAGATGTTTTTAGTCTTATTTCTGTCATCTGTTTTCTATTTTCTGCTTTTTAAATTCCATCTTACTATTTCTGAGTTTTCTATCATTTGCTATTGTCTGATTTTTATTTTCTGCTTTGCTAATTTGGAAGATAAACAACTGATTTTCAGCTCCACTGCTTAGTAACCCAGACTGTATACTTAAAGAATACAGTTAAACATAATTTTGGTCTCAGAGTCTCAATTTTGTAGATGAAGCAATATCAACAGACAGCTCCACCTGCCATGAAAGCTAAAAAAATTAATGCATACACTTTCCTCATATCTCCCAACCTTCAAGGTTTTGTTGGTATGGGCTGTGATTTTTGTTCTGATTTATGTGTTTTTTTCCTCACATCATTTTAATCCAAAGAATTACAATGCTCACTTTCTGTATAATTGATCACGTTAGTTACTGAGATGAGTCTTAGATGGATACATTGCTCTGGAGAACTGTGCTCATCTGGGGCCGGATTCCCCCATGACTGTATTCATTAGTCCTTAGTTTGCTCTCTCTGCTTTGAGGTGAGCTGGCTGTGCTTGCATAAAATCCTAGAGGTTCCTGGCTTTTGGTTTGAAATGGTGTTATTATTTCTCTTCTTCCCCACTGGGCCTTTTGACAGTTATCCTTAGGGTATCTACACTTGCTGCTCCTCCCCCACACTCTGCTCAGAAATTTTGTAAGCTGGGGAAAGGGATCCTAAGTGGAATATCGCACATTCCCTTTGGATACTTCTAGCCCCAGCCTCTCCATTACTCCAAATTGGATATCGAAAGGGGATATTGGTAAGATTTTCTTTTTAATGTCCTTGGTTCTGCTTTGCGCTGTCCCCGTCAATTCCTAGAGTCAAATATTTTTTATTTTAGTTCTAGAAATGTCAATAGTATACTTACTATTTCTTCTTTTTATGCACTGATAAAGGTTTATGGAAACAAAGTTTTATATATCTGCTCATATACTGTTACTTTTTCCTGAATGTTTTGCTTTTTTATAAAAAATATTCAAATTCAAATCTTTAATTTATCTAATGCTTGTTTTTCTATATAGTATTTTTCAATGTGGTAATTTGTTTGATAGTTACATTCTAGAAGTATTTTCTTTATAAAGACCTGACTCTGTTTTGACCCAATTGATAGGGACAGAGTAAAAGGACAAAATAGGTAGCTAAACAGTTAATCCCGCTAGGGGACTGTAAGTAAAGAGGGAAAAAAAGGGAGACCTCTGTAAGCTAATGATCACTCAAGAAAGCAGGTTTGCTTAACCTCAAAATCAAGCAGGCTTGCTTAGCAGCAAAACCATGCAGCAGAAGCATAAGGCATGACCCCAAACAATAAGACAATGGTGGACTGAGATCCACATCCTGCCCAGTGAACTCAGGAAATTCATGATTCCTAGGACATGCTCCTCTGCACACACGAAAGACAAAGATATAAGAAAAACGCGATGTTCTACTGAAAGCTGGCATGACTTACCATTTTTAGTATCGATTGCCATCTTTTTGCTCATTTCTATTGTGCTGTGACAGTCCTGGCTTGACCACGTAGGGACAGGAAAAGTCCCTGCTTGACCATGGAGGGGAAGCTGATGATAGAAACTTGACATCTACTCAAGAATAAGGAAGAAGGTGGTCTTCTCCCACGTTTCCTTTGATTATACTGTNTCATTTCTATTGTGCTGTGACAGTCCTGGCTTGACCACGTAGGGACAGGAAAAGTCCCTGCTTGACCATGGAGGGGAAGCTGATGATAGAAACTTGACATCTACTCAAGAATAAGGAAGAAGGTGGTCTTCTCCCACGTTTCCTTTGATTATACTGTACTCCACTAATTTCTCGGGGCACCACTAGGAAGCCTCACAAGCATCCTAGAAAAATCGCTTCTTATCACACACTCTGAGCATGTGTGCATGCTCAGTTACTTCAGTCATGTCTGACTCTTTGCAATCCTGTGAACTGTAGCCTGCCAGGCTCCTCTGTCCATGGAGATTCTCCAGGCAAGAATACTGGAGTGGGTTGCCATTCCCTTCTCCAGGGGATCTTCTTGACCCAGGGATCGACCTCGCATCTCCAGCATTGGCAGGTGGGTTCTTTACCATTAGTGCCACCTGGGAAGTCCATCTATCACTTTGCCTCCCACTAAATTTCTGCATTGAGACATAAAGAACCAGAGTTGCTCAGAGCCTCCCAAATGCATTAACTGTGGTTTCACCATGGTTAATGTTTTGTATCAAATAGTTTATCAAATAATCATAGTTTCCTACTTCTACTGTGAACTTGATTCTCATAGATATTTGATCTATTGTTGACTCTCTATTTTGTTTCGCTGATCTTACTGATTTTCTTCCTTGCTCTATCTCTCCATCCCCCCATCCCCCAAAACCCATTCACTGTGTTTGGGGTGTGACAATAAACACTGAGCCAATAAACACTCTTGAATGAGGCGTTTCCTTTCTTTTTCCTGCCCCTCAAAAGCATGGTGCATGTTCTCCTTCCCTGCCTGGCCCCACCACTCTCCCTTCCTCAGAGATTCTTCTGAGTCTTCAGAGGTTCCTGCTGAAGTGTCCTGCCAACCTCTCACCCAATTTGTATTTACAAGCGGATGGGATGACTTCTGGGATATGAGAAGTCTGTTACCATCAGAGTCCTAAGGAAGGAGTGGGTGAGCTTTGCAGGCTGCAAATTTCCAGTCATCTTGAGCCCACAGATCCACCCACTCCTTCCTCTGACCTTCAGTATAGCTACTCAGAGACTCCACTTGCCTCAGGTCTATCTCATGTCCTCACTAGCAAGGTCCTTTGTCTAGTAAGCACTTGGTAGGGCTCTGAGACTGTGTACTATTGAGCATTTAAACTAACACTTGGGAGTGGGTTTGTCTTCTCTAGTCTTATGAATAACATGAACAGCCCCACAAGCCCCCCAGAAGAGTACAGAGCTCTGAACATGCTTTGATATGTGTGACTCTTCAGAGCTGCACAAGGGCCCTCAATCTTTGAGCAATTACAACTTTTCAGGAATTCTGAACCTACTAGAGGAGAGAAATTGACGGGAATATCATTTTTTCCTGTTCCATCAAAAAAGGCAATTTTAGGGAAAATTGAAATTTATGATTTTTTTTTTTAAGCACTCTAAATAAATCTGAAGCCGTCTTGATAGCTGCAGAACATAAAAATGCATTATGGAATACTTGGCTTGCTCATAAAATGATCGAGTTTGGCATATTAAATGTCAAAGTATGGTTTATGAAGACAACAATTATACATTTACTAATTGAATTGACATTCAGATACATCCCAGTTTGCAATAGACAGAATGACAACACAGTGAGTTTAAGGAACAGAGCACCTCGGAGTACTCACACAAAGAGAACATTTCTTTCTGTTTCTTTGTAGATTGCACAGTCACTGAACCAAGTGAAACATAGTCAAGAATTTCAGCTTCCAAAACCGGTGTTCCTTTCTTCCTCTGGATCTAGAGAGACAGAGTTGTATAGTGGTAAGACCGAGGACTCTAGCACCACACTGCTGGGGTATGAATCCCAGCTCTGCTATTTGCTACTTTGGTCGAGTCTCTTAATCTCTTTGTGTTTCCGTTTTCTCATCTATAAAATAAGGATGATGAAAGATTTCTTCATAATATTGTTTTTAGGATTAAATTAATATATGGAATATCTTTCAAGGAATTTTTAGCATATAATATAGACTGTATAAATATTAACTACTGTTACTATCAAAACTAGATAATAATCCTTAAGGTTCTATTCCAAACTAGGAGTAAAGTGGTTGCAACTACCATAAAGTTTCTTAAGGGCAGGAATACATCGATCTTTAGTTTAGGGACCACAGGGCTGTGACATTGGGAAAGCAAGTTTAGTTCACAGATGATTTTGTTTGACTTGAAAGTATTTACAGAAACAGATCCAAGTACATATGGAAATTAAACACATAATATAGATGATATCTCAAATTACTGGAGCAAGGAATTATTTTTTAATAAATGTGTGAAAACAAGATAGCTATTTTAAAAAGATGAATTTATATTCTTCTTTTACACATATATAAGAATACACTTGAAATGGATCACATTTCTAAACATACAAAGTTAAGCTATATAAGTACTAGAAGAAAATTTGGGTGAATTTCTCTGTGATCTGAGTGTGGGGAAGCTATAACTCAAAATACAAAAAGTACAAAATGCCAAAAATAAAAACATCAATGTTTGACTGCAAAAAAATATATACTCCTCACTTTTTAATGACAAAAATTACCATAAGTAACTCAAAAGATAATTGAGAAATTGGGAGAAAATATTTGTTATATATATCACAAATGTGGGCTGATATCTCTAACATAACATTGAGTGGAGGGAGAGACCAAAAATCTGTTAGTAAAATGACAAAATTTATAAGCAACCAATTTACAAAAGTATCTAAAATGGCCCTAAAATGTATGAAAAATATTCAGTTTCACTTGTAATAAAAGAATGCACATTTAAACTAAACCAAGATATTACATTTCATGCATCAGATTGGTAAACATTCCAAAGTTTGATAATATATCTACTTGGTGAGGTTTCAGGAAAATAGGAAGCCTCACATGTTGCTGAGAATGAAAAATGGTACAATTTCCAAGGAGGGAAATTTGGAAATACCCAACACAACTACATATTTACTAAGTCTTGAGTCCAGTAATCCCATCTCTAGGACTTTGCATGGAAAATACACAGCCAACAATATGCACAAGGTTTTCATTGCTGCCTTTTTGTATAATTGCAAAATATTGGAAAATACTTAAATGCTCAAATATAGGAGATTGGCTGAAATAAACCGTAGCATATGTACACAATGGAGTTTATGCAACTGTAAAAAAGAAATGAAGTTTATCCCTGTGAATGGAATCAGAGCAATTTCTAGAACATATTGTTAAGTGACAAAAAACAACTTGCAAAAGAGTATGTACAATATACCATCTTTTGTGTAAGAAGGAAGGAGGAATAATGAAATATGTGTATATTTGCTTACTTTTGTCAAAAGAAACAAAGAAATAAAACCAATTACTTCCAAAGCTGCGGGGAAATGGGATGAAGAGGGCAAGGGAAAGACTGTCACTTCTTTGTACATGTCTTTTTGCATAGATTTGACTTTTGGAAGCATATTTATGCTTTATAAACTTGAAAAAGCAAAATTAAGTCATTGTGAATGGGGAAGTTAAAACTGAATGCAAACAGAAAAAAGTAAACTCAACCGTATCTTGAATTAGTAACATAACTGTGACAGAGGGAAAAGATAACTAATTCAAAATAATTTGAGCACAACTCTTTGACCATTATATATACCCTCGATTTAGGGGAGTAAAAGAACTGCAAATGCTTTTGATTGTATGGGTAAAGCTATTTTGAAATCAGTTTTTGGGGGACTTCCCTGAAAGTTCAGTGGGTCTGTGCTGTGCCAAGTCCCTTCAGTCCAACTCTTTGCAACCCCAAGGACTGTAGCCTGCTAGGCTCCTCTGTCCATGGAATTCTCCAGGCAAGAATACTGGAGTTGGTTGCTGTGCCCTTCTCCAGGAGATCTTCCCAGTTCAGGGATTGAACCCACATCTCTTACATCTCCTGCATTTTTGGCAGGTGGGTTCTTTACCACTAGCACCTCCTGGGAAGTCCAGTGGTTAAGAATTCATGCTTCCCCTGTAGGAGGCATGGGTTGGATCCTTGGTCAAGGAACTAAGATCCCTTCTTGCTCTGCAGTGCAGCCAACAAACAAACAAACAAAAACAGCTTTTAAAAGTACATTGTAGGACTGAATGGTTGAGTAAATGGAGATTTACTCAAGATTTACTCAAAGATTTTCAGTGTAGAAGAGATCTAAATATTAANCAGGTCATTAAACAATATTAAAATCTTGGCACAGAGAAAAATACTAAAACACAGAAAATTTGGAAGTAAAAGAATAGAAAAAGATTTTTTTCTTCCAAACACTAACCAAAAAAAAAAAAAAACAAACCGAAAGCAAAATCCCCCAACCTCACAAACCATTATATTAATATTAGACAAAATAGAATAGACCTTAAGACAAAAAACATTACCAGAGATAAAGATGGGCATTTGAGAATGATATAATACATGATTCAACTTTCAGATATTACATTTAAAAATGTTAACAGCTCTTAATAACATACTCATAAAATGTATAAAACTTGACAGAACTGTGAAGAGAAATAGGCAAATCTGCACTTGTACTTCAAGATTTTAACACATGAATCTCAATATTTGGTAGGCAAAAAAATAAAATAAAATANCATTTAAAAATGTTAACAGCTCTTAATAACATACTCATAAAATGTATAAAACTTGACAGAACTGTGAAGAGAAATAGGCAAATCTGCACTTGTACTTCAAGATTTTAACACATGAATCTCAATATTTGGTAGGCAAAAAAATAAAATAAAATAAGGTAAGGATATAGACATTTGAACAGCATGATTAGCAGAAAAGCCTCATAAACTTTTAAAAACTATTCCGCTTAACAAATTAATACTACACATATTTCAAGTTATACATGGAACACTTTATTCTAATTGACCTTATGCTCAGTCATAAAACAAGTCTCAACAAATTTCAAAGAATTGAAATCACACAGTGTGTGTTCTTTTTCCACAATACGATTAGACTTGAAATCAATACTAAAGGCATAACAATAAATTTTGTATAATTTTAGAATTTAGAAATACATTTGAGAATAGCCCCTGAGTCAAAGAAGAAGTCACAAAGGCCATTAGAAAAAAAATTTTAATTGAATGATAATAAAAGTATCAAAATATTTGTGTGTAGGTAGGTAAGTTGGAGAAGGCGATGGCACCCCACTCCAGTTCTCTTGCCTGGAAAATCCATGGACGGAGGAGCCTGGTAGGCTGCAGTCCGAGGGGTGGCTAAGAGTCAGACACGACTGAGCAACTTCACTTTCACTTTTCACTTTCATGCATTGGAGAAGGAAATGGCAACCCACTCCAGTGTTCTTGCCTGGAGAATCCTAGGGACGGGGGAGCCTGGTGGGCTGCCGTCTATGGGGTTGCACAGAGTCGGACACAAGTGAGGCAACTTAGCAGCAGCAGCAGCAGGTAGATAAGTAAGAAGAAACTATCTTTATATTATGATAGTACAAAGTAATGAGGGCTTCTCTGATAGCTCAGTTGGTAAAGAATCCGCCTGCAGTGAAGGAGGCCCTGGTTCAATTCCTGGGTTGGGAAGATTCCCTGGAGAAGGGATAAGGCTACCCACTCCAGTATTCTGGCCTGGAGAATTCCATGGGCTGTATAGTCCACGGGGTTGCAAAGAGTTGGACACAACTGAATGACTTTCACAAAGTAATGAATCAAATATCTTTGTCAAGAAGTTAGAAAAAGCAACACATTAATAGCAAAGAAAGAGTAAATTAGTAATAAATATAAGCAGAAATTAATGAAACAAAACAGGGAAGAGGATCAACAAAAACTCAAGTTGGTCCTTTGAAAAGAGTAATGTCCTTGATACACCTCTACTGAGTGTATAAAAAGGAAAAGAGAGAAGGTATCTATCCAATGTTAGGGGTGAAAAGGCAGCACAGCTAGAGATTCTGCTGATGCTAAAAGCAAGATGATATTCAATTCAGTCCCTCAGTCGTGTCTGACTCTTTGAGACCCCATGGACTGCAGCAAGTCAGGCTTCCCTGTCCATTGCCAATTTCTGGGGCTTACTCAAACTCACGTCCATTGAGGCGGTGATGCCATCCGGCCATCTCATCCTCTGCTGTCCCCTTCTCCTCCTGTCTTCAATCTTTCCCAGCCTCAGGGTCTTTTTCCAATGAATCAGTTCTTCGCATCAGGTGGCCAAAGTCTTGGTACTTCAGCTTCAGCATCAGTCCTTCCAATAAATATTCAGAACTGATTTTTTTTTTTGATTGACTGGTTTGATCTCCTTGCAGTCCAAGGGACTCTCAAGAGTCTTCTCCAACACCACAGTTCAAAAGGTGATATTAATAGCATGGTGTTAATTAGATAGCCTGGGTTTAGATAGAATGGGTAGTATTCTGAAAAAAAAAGCAACTTAGCAAAAGGAAATTTTTCATAACTTTTGTGTACAGAGAGATTTCTCAGACAGTATATTAAAAAAATGCTAACTGTAAAGGAAAACTTTACTGAGGTTTCTATGTTAAAATTAAGAACTTGTCTGTTTATCACATAACATTATTTAAAAAGTGAAAATTCAGCCAAGAGTGGGAGAAAATATTTGCTATATATAAAATATACAAAGAGCTAATATTAGGAATGTCAAAAGAACTTCTACAAACCAGTAAGAAAAAGACAATCAGCAAAGTAGAAAAACAGGCAAAAGACTTGATAGGTACTTCACAAATGAAGATATCAAATGGCAAACAAACACATAGGCCCCATTATTAACCAGAGAATGTAAATTAAAACCATGAGATACTCCACACTCAACCAGAATGGATACATTTTCAAAGTCTGGTAATACTAAATGCTGGAGTATATGTGGAACAATTGGACCTGTTATATTTCAAAGCTGAATATGCACATACCATATGACCCCAAAATTCCTCTCCTAGATTTATACCCGAAAGAAATTTGTGCACAGGAAGACCAAGAGGTTTGTATAAGGATATTCATAGCTGCATTATTCACCATGGTCCCCAAGAAGGAGCAATCTAAATGTATATGGACAGCAAAGTTAAATTATCTAGAGTGATATGTCAACAATATTTGATGGAAAAGCTTAACTCAAAGGAGTAATTAATGTGCATGTGCGAGCTCAGTCATGTTGGAGTCTTTGCAACCCTATAGACTGTAACCCGCCAGGCTTCTGTGTCCATGGCATCGTCCAGACAAGAATAATGGAGTGGGTTGCCATTTCCTCCTCCAGGTGATCTTCCAGACCCAGGGATCATACTCGCATCTCTGGTGTCTCCAGCATTGGCGGGCAGATTCTTTAAACCACTGCACCACCTGGGAAGACCAATTAATGTATAATTTCATTTATATTAAGTTCAAAAACCAGGCAAAATGCTAGTGCTTAGGGATGCATGCTTAGGTAGTAAAACTATAAAGTAGGGAACTTATTGCCCTAAAATCAAGACAATGTTGCCTCTATTGAGGTGAAAGCATGACGTGGCTTCTGAAATGCTGATAATCACCTAAATCAGAGGTCAGTACCCGAGTCTGGTGCTTATTTAAAAAAAATTTTTTTTGATGTGGACCATTTTTTAAAAGTTTGTATTGAATTTGTTGCAGTATTGTTTCTGTTTTACATTTTGGTTTTTCAGCCATGAGGCATGTGGGATCTTAGTTCTCTGACCAGGGATCGAACCATTGGAAGGTGAAATCATAACCGTCGGACCTCTGCATGGTCGCAAAGAGAAGTCCTGTCTGGTGCTTATTTTTGTAAATAAAGTTTTATTGGGACAAAGTCAGGCCCGCTTGTGTGCTATGGTCCATGGATGCTCTCACAACACTATGACAGGGATAAATAGTTGCTAAAGGGACCAAATCAGTTAAGTACTTACTCTCTGGCTCTTAAAAACAGAAAGTTTGCTGACCTTTGACCTAAACCTTCACCTGGAAATTGATTTCACAGGTATTCTTTTGTGATACATCACTGCCCTCTACGTTTTTTCTTTTTCTTTGCTGTTCACTTTTGAATATATATTTTTCTGTATATAACCTATATTTCACATTAAAATGATATTTAGACTCTATATTAACTTTGAGCAAAGACTACCAGAGAAACACCTTAGATACAGTTTGTTCTGACATCTCAGCAAATGTGCACTTTACGGATTTTCAGGGATGCTCAGAGAGAGTAAATGATCTTGCCAGGATCTCAGAGCTTGTATGGGGAGATCAGATTTGAACCCAGTCTCTCCTGTAAGTCTCTGATGCTTCCATCATATCACTGAAGTTGTCTCCTGGATATTGTTAGAAAGGAAACAGATAGGAAGAGAAAGCAAAGGCAGCCTGACTGTCAAGCATTTTAAGGGCCCATTGTTGTTGTTAGGTTGCTAAGTCATGTTCAGCTCCTTGCGACCCCATGGACCGTAGCCAGCCAGACTCCTCTGTCCATGGGGTTCTCCAGGAAAGAATACTGGAGTGGGTTGCCATTTCCTCCTCCAGGGGATCTTTTCAACCTAGGGATCAAACCCACGTCTCCCATGTCTCCTTCCGTGGCAGGCAGATTCTTTATCACTGAGCCACCAAGAAAGACCTAAAAGGGCCCATAGCCAGCCTCTAAATTTAGCCAGTATGCTTTTCACCAGGAAACAAAAAGAGAAGGTTTAAATGGACCATGTTTTTAGTCTCTTGAATAAATGCTTTACCAAAAGGCTTGCAGATGATGGGGGAAAAGAAGGGAGTTGTGGAAACTTCTGGTTCTAATAATTTACCTTTGGTGATGCAGGGGAAGCTATCTTCAAACCCCCGTTTGACTCTGAAGCTTGTGGAAGCCGGCAGTTGATTGATGGTTTTCATTGCCATGATGCCTGTAAACCTTGCTGCAAGCCTCGAAAAAGAAGTGACAAGACTGGTCCAGCCACTCAGTCCCTGTGGGAGCTTTATATTCTGCTTCCTCTGCAATATACCCAGAGTCACAGATGAAACAAGTGCTTTTCTCCAGTAATAATTAAAGCAGAGATGCCGTCTCAGAATCTACTCTGCTTTGGCAAAACGTTTATTGCCTCTGCTCTATAGTTCACCAAATGTAAATAATGGGGCAGATTAACCTACCTATTATTATAACTGTTCACTCAAGTCTTTATATCAAGAGCCATTACATGGAAATTAGTCCTGGGGGAATGCTATTTATAGCTGCTGGCCAAGCACCCAGTGGATGTTCCTAAATTTGTTTACATGTTTTCCCCAACGAAAACCTCAATGGATTTAGGTTACTCAATCCTGTTCTTTAAGTGACCTTAAATTCTCCAGGTCATCCTGGTGACATTTCTTTTTCCATCATACTTGATTATTTACGTAAGCTGGCCCTCAAGATATCAAAGGCACTGTGGACTAATGTGCTTCATTTTGGCATCAGACAGACTTAGGTTCAAATTCCAGGTTCTTCCCCAGTCCATTCTGAAGGAGATCAGCCCTGGGATTTCTTTGGAAGGAATGATGCTGAAGCTGAAACTCCAGTACTTTGACCACCTGATGCGAAGAGTTGACTCACTGGAAAAGACTCTGATGCTGGGAGGGATTGGGGGCAGGAGGAGAAGGGGACGACAGAGGATGAGATGGCTGGATGGCATCACAGACTCGATGGACATGAATCTGAGTGAACTCCGAGAGATGGTGATGAACAGGGAGGCCTGGCGTGCTGCAATTCATGGGGTTGCAGAGAGTCGGACATGACTGAGCGACTGAACTGAACTGAACTCCCCTTACTGGTAGTGGGGATAATGTTAGACAAGTTATTTAACCTCCCAAAACTTCAAATTCTTTGTCTATAAAACACACAATTGTTAAGATTCAATAAGATAATAGAAACAAAGTGTTAAACTTGGTATCAGGCCTATAGGAAACAATCATTATTGTTTATTATTATTTTTTAATTATATATTTTACTCTCTTGCTTAACTCTTAGTATCCATTATTATTGTTGTTTAATGAAACTTATTTATAGACTGGACAGACAAAGAGGCACAAAGAGCAGTGGGGAGAGTTTATGGAGCCTGTTGGAAATGGATGTGGTCTGAGTGGTCTGAGTTAGTTAGCAAATGGTTTAGGGAAAAAATTCTGCCCCCATCACTAGCTTCCACCAACCATCCACATTCCCTGGCCTGGGGTCTCTGCTTCTTGACCTTCCAGACCTCACATAGTCCAACAGCCCAGGGCCTGGCATGATCCTTAATTAATCATAATCTCTGTTCACAATATTGTGCTCTTCCTGGCTCTGGCTTCTAGCAGCAGAAATTTTACAAACCTCTGGTTCTGTTTTTTAATTAGAATATGGTAATTTAATTAGGATAAAGCAAGGCACCATGTCCTCACCTCTCCAGTCCTTTTTCTGAAGTCACATGGTTTCTTCGCTCCTAGGGGTTGGGATGCCTCTTCCCTGCTGTAGTTTTGCTATGCTTCATTTTAAAGCTCACGTACAAATGCATCACCTACAGGAGATGTCATAAAATGGGCACCCATGTTTTCTCACTTGATCCTTAGAACATGCTTATGAGGTTGTTGGGAGCTAGTATCACCCCTACTTTACTGGTAAGGAAGTCAGGACTCGTTCGTTGTTATTTAGTGGCTAAGCCATGTCTGACTCTTTGCAACCCCATGGACTGTAGCCCTCGAGACTCCTCCGGCCATGGGATTTCCCAGGAAAGAATACTGGAGTGAGTTGCCATTTCTTTCTCCAGGGGATCTTCTAGACCCAGGAATCAAACTGGTGTTTCTTGCACTGGCAGGCAGATTCTTTATCCCTGAGTCACCAGGGAAGCCAGAAGGAACTCTTGAGACCTGGGTATATCTGGGCTGAGAAGCCAGGTCTCCTGGGTCTGTGCCAGCACATTGAGGTTCTGTAGAGATCATCGTATCCTCCCTAGACTAGTTGTGGATACAGAGGAATGGAAACTCCTTAAAGTCAGTCCCTTTTAAGACCTGTCTCTGGTCTGACTTGGGTTTGTTCCCTAGGTTGGGAAGATCTCTCGGAGTGGCACATAGCATCCTGATTCCAGTATTCTTGCCTAGAGAATCCCATGGACAAAGAAGCCTGGAGGGCTATAGTCCATAGGATTGCAAAAAGTCAGACACAACTGAGGCGACTTAGCACAGCACACACTGGTCTCAAGCAGACCCCAGGTCCTATGTAAAAAGAGGGTCTAAATCACCCTTCTGCACATGCTGACATAGCTCGTGAACCCAGATCTCTCTAGCAGCTGCCTTCTTCCATATTCTGACCTGCTTAGCATCAGCCCCCTCCTGTCATTCATTCCCTCCCCCGTCGAATCTCTTCCTTGACTGCTTCCATCAGCTCCTTCCACTTTCCAAACTCTGGCTTCATTTCCTTGCTACTGACACCCACAATCCTGTTTGATGTGGCCCCAGCCACCTCCATACCTTTGTGCTACCTTCTCCAGCAACCTTCATCTTGAATATGCCTCCTGGACTCTGATGCCATCTCCAGGAGCCCGTGCTGGCTCCTAGTGCTCAGTAATATTATCCCAGGGGTTGTTAAGCTCTAGATCTTGCCTATCTGGTGCCATTCATGTCTCATCTGCAGAACTCTAAAACATCCAGGTACCTGGGCAAAATTTCTAGAA
Source organism: Neotragus pygmaeus (assembly GCA_006410875.1). Lineage (NCBI taxonomy): Eukaryota > Metazoa > Chordata > Mammalia > Artiodactyla > Bovidae > Neotragus > Neotragus pygmaeus. Next base: position 205,264 of record SJYV01019494.1, read on the forward strand.
GGAAGATAATGTCCTACACTGTTGGGTTAATGCCTCATCATTTCTTGCCTCTGGCGTAGGCTGCTCCTAACCTGGCTAGCATCCAGAGGTTTAGTAGCTAGTATCACATTTGGAAGTCATCCTCAGCAAGCCATGTCCCTGCTACCTCTTGCCCTTGGCTGCTCAAAGTCCCTCCCCCAGCTTCAAAATCTCAGACCGTTTGCTTCAAACCTGTCTCTACTTTTGAACCCTAGTTTACCTGCATCTCTGAACTCCGTTCGACCATTTTAGTTCTTGACTTACAGCAAATCTGTTCTCTCTTTAGATGTGACACTGTAGGATGAACTGGCTAATATAGGGAATGCTTAAGAGAGTGAGTTTCAGAACCTGACTTAAAAAAATTGATTTATGAATTTTAAGTCATATTAAAGGCTATGCTTTTTACTTTCTATTGCAGCAAAATATACATAATATACCATGTACATTCTAACCATTAAAAAAAAACTTATTTTGTATTAGAGTATAGCTGATTAACAATGCTGTGATGGTTTCAGGTAGACAGCAAAGGGACTGAGTCATACATATACATATATGCATTCTCCCTTAACATTTTAACCATTTTAAAATGTAGAATTCTATAGCATTAAGTACATTCACATTGTTGGGAGGCTGAAACCATGCAAATCAGATGGGATTTGAACTCACAGTCTTTTAATGGAAACCACACACCTGGTCTCAGTACCTAATCAAGCTCAGG
>SJYV01019494.1:206053-217467 GCA_006410875.1 Neotragus pygmaeus
AGGATGAGATGGCTGGATGGCATCACGGACTCGATGGACGTGAGTCTGAGTGAACTCTGAGAGATGGTGATGAACAGGGAGGCCTGGCATGCTGCGATTCATGGGGTCGCAAAGAATCGGGCACGACTGAGTGACTGAACTGAACTGAATGGAGCTGCAAGTCTTAAGAGGTGCCTTAATTGATATAATGAGATTTAAATATCCTTAGCACTTATATTTATCACTACTTGAAATCACAATTATATTGCCTAATTATCCATCAGATTTTGCCATGCAAGGTATTTCAGCACTATAGAATTCTCACTGAGGGTGTCTTCAGAAAATGGAGGTCTTCATAGTGTGTATATATACCATAGAACCCAGGACACCACCACCATTCTGGAGAGGAAGAAAATATCATCAAACTCTAGCCAGATTTTTATCTGCTGAGTGTACAAAAGGCAGTGATTTATTGGTCATTCTCTCTGACTATGTGAGGAGCTTTACGTGCAATATCTTCATCCTCACAAACATATGAGGGCTTAGAGGGGAGGAAATGAGGCAGAAACACAGACAGGCTGAAAATCTTCCCAAAGTTAAACTATTAGTAAATAATGAGTCTGTGATTTAAGCAGACAGCTAACTTTAAGCTCTTAGGTACTGTATAAAATAATGCTAAGTAAAATTTTAAATTATGTTCTGTATCTGGACATCCAATACATCTCCCAAGTGGAAAAATAAAATAGTTTTGAACCATTAGTACATAAGTGATTTTAAAAATAATCTTTGGTTTTTTATGGGGGAGAGGTAAGCAAAATGTTGAAAATGGACCTTAAAAACTTTAAAATAATTAAAATAATTTATTGTATATTTACATTTATATTTATATGCTGTGTGCAGAGCTTTCGAATCTAATCCTTGTTCATTATAGTGCTGTTTCTCAAGGCTTAAAATTTAATTAGGAACACGTGATCCGCCAAACAGCCTGGCAAAATGTCATATCAATAACTTGTTAATATCATTAATAGTATCATTTTGAATCAGCTTTATATGTGAGTGGGGAATGGATATTACGTAGGGTCATCCAGTCAGCTTTGATTGTTGAAATCTGAATTTGAAATACACACAAACACATACACACAGTGCCATTATTGTCTGCATCCAGTGCTGCTAATATCTGCATTCTAATAACTAAAGTAAGAGATTGAGATGAAAAATAAAAATGCTTTCATCTATACCTGCTCCCCATATTTCTTGGGTATATGGCATTTTGAGGCAACCACCTTAATGCAATCAGGAAAAATTAATGTGTGAAGCTGACACCTTTTAATTCCTGAGCCTCATCCCTCAGTTTTCTCCATGCTTGGGCATGAAGAAGAGAGAGCTTAAAGCTCAGGGATAGTATTAATACAAAGAAAAGAAATTAGACACTCTCTGGCAGACAAACCACATCTAAGTATGAAACAGATGTTGACCACCCTTGCTCACCTCAGAGAAGTTTATCAATCATTCTCACCAAAGTTTGTGCTCCTTCTCTGAGATGTCATTGTGCCTTCATTGATCTGCCTCTACAATTGTCTTATTTCTCCTTTATGAAGATAATGTTAAAACTCACCTATTTTCATTAATAAATGCATATAAATATATTTGACCATTTAATAACAGTACTTGTTCTGTTTTATACTGGAAAACCCAAGGAATTAACACTTAAACAAGCTTCATGATTGTGCTACGCTTCTTACATTAGTGGATGAAATAGTAAGAGTTGAGTTCTTATTCTCAGCTGCAGACTTATTCAGAGAATGCTTAATTATATTTCTAGCAGTTATTTTGTTTCACTCGGTAATGTAGATGCTTTATATTTAGTACTGAAAAATCTTCATTTATCATGATGGATTCGATTGCCCCTTAGAAGCTAATTCCAACAAACCTTTAAAAATCTTTAGTGTTTTTTTTATTATAGAAATAATATATTCATTCTTTAAAAAATAAAATAAAGACGTGAAAAAGTAGAAAATGAAACTTCCCATATTGATGGTAAGAGCTAGGGATAGAGCAAGGATGGAGAATGTCTACTTTATGCATTATTGGTAATAAAGAAGTGATTTACATATTGACTAAGCTGTTTTGACAACCATTTGAAAGTTTCCTGATTTTACCTTCTGCATAAAATTGTTACTAGATTTAAATACCTGCTAACTGTAATATGCTACCCAGATATAAAGTTTTAAAATATATTATTCACAGGCTATGTGGTGTGAATTTTGTGAAATAGTAGTCATGGAAAAGCAAGTATGAATGTCCCAAGAAGTTATAGGTCTGATTTCTTTAAAGCTTAGCTACCTAAAATCATTAAGGTAAAATAGTTCAGTAATTTATCAAAATTGATGTACAGAAGTATCTTAGAATATTAAATAATAAAACTAATTATAAATTTAACACCAAATGAGTTTAATCAGCATCAGCAGTGGAGTTTTTGTGTGTATAACTAATCCTGAAATTCCTGTTTCATGAGACTGGTGCTCAAGTCTATTTTTAGCACTGGCCCATTGCTTCAGGCCAATGTAATGGCAAAAGAGAGTTAAAAGCAAAGTTATTTAGGTCTTTTTACTTTTGGTTACTCTATGATCAGGGAGAAGTATGTTCATAAAGAAAGGGTCAATGAACAATGGTCAGAGGAAGCTAAAGGCCAAGGTAGTGAGATGATTGTGGGAAAGTACCTATGTTTTACTAAATGGGTCCAAGTCACTTGATTCAGCAGAACTCCTTTCCACCCTTTGACAGAACTTACAGTACAGCTTGCTTAACTGCTGTTGGGAAACTTTAGACTAGGCAATATTTCAGAATATCAGATATGAAAAATCATTTTATTGATTTTTTAAAAATGAATGGTGAAGTTTACATACTGAACAGTTTTGTCTGATATCAAGTCAAAAGTCTATATCAGATATCAAGTGTCTGATGATGTACATACTTAGGATAGAGATAGTCAATCCTTGAAAGCCCCTTGATATCTCCTACTATGATATCTGAATCTCTGTCCATAAGTGAATTTTAAGTGTGCATAATTTTGCTCAGAACTAACTAATTCTAATGTTCCAAGAGCCACACTAGAGAAAATCAGACTTGGGTTCAAGACAGAGTAAATAACTCCTCTGTATGATTTGAATGCTGCTGAACAGGCACCAAACCTCTATGATTCTGGCAGATCCCCAGGGATACCTGACCTTTCCTGTAAAAAAGATTACTTTAGAGGAGCATTTCTCAATGTGTCCTAAATAACACTAGTCTACTGTGTTATATCTGGAAAAGTGATTTATGACCAAGTACGTCTAAGAAATACTTGATGTAGGGAAAGAGCAAATTAGCCAAGATAGTGTGATCAGGCACTCTCATCCCACAGCCTCCTGCTCTTGCCCCACATTTTGTAAATAATTTTTATCTAACAGCTAAGATCACTTATAGAACTGTGCATGCACATTACTAGGTATTCACTTGACCATGAGCTGTTTTGTGTGGTACACCTGTATGATCTTCACCATGAAAGCACTGGCTACTGCTCCACTGGGGCTACATTGGGTGACATCATGATTATGTTATATAAGGAAATGTTATGGCTCCATTATGGTTATCCTGTGGCAGCAGCTCCGGCTGCTGGGTCAGCCAAAAGAGAGGCTGTGTAATGGTTGCCCTGCCAACCAGGAGAGAATAAATGTGTCTGCAGTTCCTACGGTTCCTCAAGTCTCCTTCAGCCTCTTAGCCCACACTTTGCCTACCCTGGGTTCAGCAAACAGTGCAAACAGCATGAACAGAGAGATAATCAGTGTCACGAACAGGATAAAAAGCAATGATACACTTGGTTAACTATAATTTGATAAGTAGCTTTACTGACATGGGCTTCCCTGTAGCTTAGCTGGTAAAGAATCTGCCTGCAGTGTGGGAGATCTCGGTTCAATCCCTGGGTTGAGAAGATCCCCTGGAGAAGGGAACTGCTACACACTACAGTATTTTTGCTTGGATAATTCCATGGACTGTATACAGGGGTTTCAAAGACTCTGAAATGACTGAGTGACTTTCACTTTACTGACATAATTCTTATAGCCTTTAATAAGCTAATGGACATTGTAATCTTTCTAGTGGATCAATGATGCATAGAAATTTTCAAGTTTTGTTGGTGATGAAATACATTTTGTGTGGGATAACTTTAGTGACCAGTGCTCTTCAGACTTTTTGCTTCCATATTTCAAGCTAAGCTCATTAAGNATAAGCTAATGGACATTGTAATCTTTCTAGTGGATCAATGATGCATAGAAATTTTCAAGTTTTGTTGGTGATGAAATACATTTTGTGTGGGATAACTTTAGTGACCAGTGCTCTTCAGACTTTTTGCTTCCATATTTCAAGCTAAGCTCATTAAGTAATAATTCATAACTAGCTTATAATTCTATAATATCATGAAAACATACAAAGACCATTTGATCAGTCATATATCTATATCAGTTATACTTGAACCAGAAGCAGCAGCTTCACTGGCAGACTTTTTAGAAATGGAAATTCTTTTCTTTAAAATGTATTTATTTTAATTTGAGGCCAACTACTTTACAATATTGTAGTGGTTTTTGCATGTAAGTTAAATAAGCAAGATGACAATATACANCTGACACTGTTTCCACTGTTTCCCCATCTATTTCCCATGAAGTGATGGGACCGGATGCCATGATCTTCATTTTCTGAATGTTGAGTTTTAAGCCAACTTCTTCGCTCTTCTCTTTCACTTTCATCAAGAGGCTTTTTAGCTCCTCTTCACTTTCTCCCATAAGGGTGGTGTCATCTGCATATCTGAGGTTATTGATATTTCTCCCGGCAATCTTGATTCCAGCTTGTGTTTCTTCCAGTCCAGCGTTTCTTATCATGTACTCTGCATAGAAGTTAAATAAGCAGGGTGACAATATACAGCCTTGTCGTACTCCTTTTCCTATTTGGAACCAGTCTGTTGTTCCATGTCCAGTTCTAACTGTTGCTTCCTGACCTGCATACAGATTTCTCAAGAGGCAGGTTAGGTGGTCTGGTATTCCCATCTCTTTCAGAATTGTCCACAGTTTATTGTGATCCACACAGTCAAAGGCTTTGGCATAAGTAACTTAAATTCAAAATAATCAACATGCCACTGTGGTATATGTCGGGGTGGCCCCTGTCCTGGGCCCCAACAGAGGCCACCCCTTTCCTTGAAGAGCAGCCAAGCTTGCAGGGGAGTGTGGCGGGGGGAGGTCTCAGCTGCAGAGGAGCAACAAGTGATTTGCAGTTTGGATTCCATCTATTCCTAATTCTTCTTTTTGTTACTAATGTAACAAAAGTGAAAGAGACAGAGGGCAGGACTTGATTCACTTCTACAATGTTTTTAAGGTGCGAATATAAAACTGAAAACTGGAGGAGTGGAGGGTCGGTCTCCAGGAGAAGGCAGAGCCAGGCTGGGGAGGCCCAGGGCTTGGACAGTGTCCCCCAGAGTTTCCTCCATCACACTGGCCACCCTGGGGACTCTGTGGTCAGTGAGGAGGGGGTTCTGCCTGGACATGGCATCCTCCCCAAGGCACACGCTGGCTGTATCAGACCAAATGATGCTGCCTTTCCCAGAGGAGGGAGAGCAACATCCTCCAGCCCACACAAGGGCCATGCAGCACCTGTGCTGAGCCAGGGTTCTTCTGGAACATTCGATCGGGCCAGATGTTCTCAATCTCAGCACTGCCCACATCCTGGCTTAGAGAATTCTTTGTTGTGGGACTTTCCTGTGCATTTTTGTTTGTTTCTCTGTCCCCCTGGCCTCAACCCACTGATGCCAGCAGCACCATTCCTCCTTCCCTCTCCAAACTGTAAAAATCCAAACTGTCTGCAGACAGTGCCACATGCCTCCTGGGGCAAAAGTTCTTTCTGCTGAGAACCACTGGGTTGGGCTGATCAGTTGGGTGATCCAAGTTGGCCCTTCTCTCGGGTGGGCAACTCTGGGCAACACAGGTGGGGGTTATTGAAACCGTGTATGGGCCTCTGTGTCCTTGTCTTTTGAGGTAAAATGCTGATTCATGAGTTAATAATTGCATAATAAGATGTAGAAGCAATAGGTTGTTGTTCTAGGAAACTGTTAACAATTTAGACTATAATTCTATTACATAGCAGAATCACCAAACTCAGTTCACTGAAAGATATAGATAGCTAGATATAGATATCTTCCTTGACACATATTCCTAAGGTTTTTTTTACAGGAAGCAGCCCTACCCCCCAATGGAAAGGGCTGTCCACAGGAACATAAACTCTAGACTGGTTGAAACCAGAAACTTGATGATGCTCAAAACTCCACCTTGAGCATCTAAGAACTGTACATGAACTGATCATGCCCTGCTCCTTGAATACTGTAAAATTCCTCACCACACCCTCCAGGGTGGGTCACTGTAAAATCACTCACTAGTCCTGAGGGCATTAGACCATTGTGGTCCCCTTGCATGGCAAAGCAATAAAAGCTACTCTTTTCTACTTCACCCAGATCTTGGTCTTGATAATTGTATTCTGCACTGGTAAACAGAGGTTGAGTTTGGCAACAGAACTCCACAGTTCTGTACTTTGCTTTTTCTCTACCATTCTCCACCTTGAGTGAGGGGTGCCCCTGCCCGCTGGCTTCCACTTAGCTTCGGTGGAAGGGGGACGAGGGGGGAGATGTGAGGAAGGGAGGACATGAGGTCAGGGTTTCTGCCCTGCAGGCTCTCTCTGCAGATTGTGAGGGACTGGCTGCCTTCCTTGTGAAAGACCACAGCTCCCGTCCGGTGGTCCTCTCCAGGTCTGTTCACTGCTCTCCATCAGCCCTGGGGTGACAACGGCTTCGTCTCCACTCACTATGATGAGTGTCTTAGCCAGTTCCCTACATTCTATCTTCACCTTCTAAACTCGTCTCATGACCCAGTTTGAATGTGCCCTCTGTTTGTTGCTGACACTTGAATACATCATGTGACCTTTACAAAACATCATCACAGAAGATGTTCAACACTGCTAATTTTTAGAGAAAAGCAATTCGAACTCCAATGAGAGATCACCTCACACCAGTCAGAATGGCTACCATAAAAAAAAAACCCTGCAAACAATAAATGCCAGAAAGTGAAGAGCAAAGGGAACCCTCCTACACTGTTGGTGGGAATGTAACTTGGTATAGCCACTATGGAGAACAGTATGGACCTTCCTTAAAACACTGAAAACAGAGCTACCATATGACCTTGCAATCCCACTCCTGGGCATATATCCAGAGAAAAACATGATCCAAAAGGATACACACTCCTCAATGTTCATTGCAGTGCTGTTTACAGTAGTCAAGACGTGGAAGCAACCTACATGTCCATCTACTGAGGAATGGATAAAGATAATGTGGTACATATATACAATGGAATATTACCCAACCATTAAAAAGAATGAAATAATGCCATTTTCAGCAACATGAGCGGACCTAAAGAGAGTGTCATACAAAGTGAGGCAGTCAGATAGAAGAGAAATATCATACGACATCCCTTATATGTGGAATCTATGAAGAAGATACAAAAGAACTTACTCACAAAACACAAAGAGATTCACAGACTTAGAGAAGGAACTTATGGTTGCCAGGGGCGAAGGGATAGTCAGGGAGTTTGGGGTGGACAGATATACACAGCTATATTAAAAGGGGTAACCAAGAAGGACCTGCTGTATAGCACATGGAAGGAACTCTGCTCAGTGTTAAGTGGAAGTAGGATGGGAGGGGAGTTTGTGGGAGAGTGGGTACACACATATATATGAGTTCCTTCTGCTGTTTGCCAAAAACTATCACAATATTGTTAATCAGCGCTACCTCAATAAAAAATAAAAAGCTTAAAAAAACCCCCAACATTTTCATGAATGAATATTTACTTTTTCTTGTATCAGGACATTTGACTGTTCATTGATTCACTGATTTTTTGCTTTTGTTTTTTTTACATCCACCTATTTTGGGCCAGGTTCATATGATGCCAGGTGCTGGGGACATAGGAACAGATGTGGTCCCTGCCCAAAGGAATCTTATGTCTTACAGGAAATCAGAAGGGTGGGTGGTTATGACAGGTGTTCATCTGGTTAGAGAGCGGTGTGACAAAGCCTCACTCCTCCCATGGAGGGGGGAGCTCGGAGAGAGTATGGTCCAGGGGAGAAAATGCTGCCTCTCCCCTCAGAGATGTGTCTCTGCTCTAGAAAGATGTCCCCAGATCACGGCAGGTGTCCTTGGAAGGGGCACAGTCTCCAGGCCCTGGAGACTCTGTCCTGGGGGAACAAGCCTTCCTCACTGTGGGCCCCAGAGCACATTTACCGTGAGACCCTCCACCCTTGGCTGTCTGACATCCCTGACAGACGCAGTGAAGAAGCAGAACATTCCAGAGCAGAGAAGTCCTTCCCTGCAGCTGCTGCTAAACAGGCCTGTGTCCCAGGCACCCCTTCCCTTGCCGCCACCGTTTGCCAGCCAGCTATATTCCAAAGGTCACAGTTTCCTCCCAGCAGTTTGCTTCAGAGCCGTGGTCTCCTGGACCCTGAAATAAATTAAAATATTGATTGATTCTTAATATTCTCTCAAATCTCTCAAAATCTCTGGGTCTTATATAAATCAATGTGCCAGTTACAGGGACTTATTCAATAATCTGCAAAGTATCCTGGTAATTACTTTCGGGTTCACTTCACAGCAGAGGCTGGCTACCTCTCCATCATTTTTGAGGCCCTGGGTACAGTAACCGATCAGGGGAACTCTCATTTCTTACTTTAATTACTGAGTCTCTCTGACATGGCGCCTGTACAGCAGAACGAAGCTCATGTGTTAGAATGAGTCTGTTGGGCAGACCTGGGTCAGGAACTCACAAAACTGGTGACCTCTGCTGCCTTGTCTGTCTCCCTGGCTCTGTCCGCTCTGCCCGTTCCTCCAGCGTCCTTAGCTTTCTGACAATGACAGCTCAGAAATTAATTTAATAGCACCTCATTTCCCCAGATGAAATAAAGAACTTGTCGGATGAAGGTGATACTCTCTGAAAACCTCAAGCACCTCTGCACTTTCGCTGCTGCCCAAGGCAGCTGCCTGGATTCCAGGAGTGCAGGAGGCTGGGGAGGAAGAGCAGGGAGACGGACTGTACGCCTCCCAGAACGTGCTCGTTTCTTCTGCTCTAAGGAGCAAAGTGACTTCGGCTTGTTAGGGACCGCCATGGTTCTCTAGGATGATGGTGTGCTTCTAACAAAGCTGGAGGTGCCGCCACAGGCCCCTGCTACTCCTGAGCCTTGTCTTCTGTGCCGACATCCTCCCGTGCTAAGCTCCAGCTGGATGGATGCCCAGCCATCCCAGGGACACGTTCTGCTCTTCTGCCATGTTTCACCTGTGAATGAATACTCTTCTCTCTGTCTGGAATGCTTTCCTCCTCCTTCCTCCACCCAACAAACTCCTCATCAGCTCTCAAAGCCTAGTTCAGATGTGAACTCCTGTGGGAAGCTCTGTGCTCCACCCCACCCTGCATTTTCCTGTTAGGAATCTAGATGAGCTTCAAAGGTCTCTTTTTTTTGTATGTGTGGTGATGGGGGGAACATGCCTGCAGGCTGGCTTTCCATCACCTTACAGTGAAGTTCCACGGTGACCTCTAAGGCCCTAGATCATCTGCCTTCCACTGCCTCCGAGCTCATGCCCTATACACTGGGGAGCTCTCTGGGCTCCAGGTGTCCTGGGTACCCGATTGCCCTTCCAAACTGCAGGCGTGGGCTCCTTCATTTGCTGCCCCCTCTGCCTGGGACACCTTCCCACACCATGTGTGCCTCACCCCCACCCTCCCCGCAGGTCTCTGCCTAAATATCATCTGTCCCCGGACTCCTTCCCTGACCACTGGGTTTAAAAGAATCCCTCTTTCATCTCCTCAGCCTTCCTAATTTTCCTTCACAGCCCTTAATACCATCTGATATTAGACAACGCGTGCGGCCTGCTCAGTCACTAAGTTGTGTCCAACTCTTCTGTGACTCCATGGACTCTAGCCTGCCAGACTCCTCTGTTCATAGGATTTCCCAGGCAAGAATACTGGAGTGGGTTGTCATTTCCTTCTTCATGGGGGTCTCCCCAACCCAGGGATTGAACCCATGTCTCCTGCATTGGCAGGCGGATTTTTTACCACTGAGCCACCAGGGAAGCCCTGATATCATACAATGCTTCTGTTGATTTATTATCTATGTTTCAAACTAAATTGTAGGCTATATAAGGGTAAGGATGTTTATCTGTTTTTTTCACCACTATGACCTGGAACCTAAATGGTGCTTGACATGCAGTAGGGATATCCATGCCTCTGTTTATAGTATGGAATGAATAAACTGATGGTGAAGTGCTGTTTGTGGGAGTCTGGTCCATTCCCAACCCCTGGACAGGAATCCCAGTCCCCTGAGGAAGACATTGCAAGCAGAACCTGAAGGAGCGTCTCTCACCGAGGACTGGGAGGCCATATGTTTAGATCTCCAGCTGAGCGTGAGGGATGACGTCAGGCACTGGGGCCTTCTGCCAGGGGCCTAGCCATGCTCTGACCTGCAGAGAGCTCCAGGGCCTCACTGGTGCCACTCTGAAGAGGAGCAAGGGGTCTAGAGCACATGAGAGCTGATAGGATGCTGAGGATGGAGAAGGTCACCAGCAGTGTATGGGATTGGCTAGTGTGTGAGCACAGCAAAGACTTATCACCTGGGGCCCCAGGGTTGCAGTCTGGGGTGAGCAGAGGGAAATAATGAGACAGTGAATCAGAGGTATAACTGCTACCTTATTGAGGTAGGGACTGAATTCCTGCCCACAGGCCAGAAGAGGGGTTTATTGCTGTGTTGATGGGATTGCTTTGGGTTATAAAGTGATATTCACACTGAGCCGTGTGTGTCCCTGTTCAAACTGGTCGCAGGTTTAGGTCATCGTCATAGAAAATGCTCTCCTGGCAACCTCCTCAGGCCTTGTGGGGACTGGAACTCATACTCAAGCTTATTTTCTTCTCACTGCTGAGAATAGAACTCTTTGGTGTGTCTTTGTACAGACTCCAGCAGTGGGGTGACCAATCCCTTACCACAGGGCGGCCCCCGGGCTATGTCATCCATGGAGGGGGCTGCCCAGCTGTAAGTGGTGAGTAATCTGTCCTCTGCTCCCCAGTCAAATGGGTAATGAAGACCCTGCAGGGAACACATTTTTGTTTGTTTGCACAACAGCCTTTCTTTCGGCGACCCACCCCTCCCTGACTCAATGTGGCTCAGTGTGGAGCTGCAGTTGTGGCACCTCGCCCTCCAACCCCCCACACCGTGCTTTGAAGCAGCTCATCTCTGGCTGTGTGGTTAGTCCAGGGCTGGGCAATCAGTACTGCAGAGCTGGCCAACCTTTTCTGAGAGTCTGCTCTGTTTCTTTTGAGGGTCAGCTC
>SJYV01019494.1:220384-291403 GCA_006410875.1 Neotragus pygmaeus
GTGTGTCCCTGTTCAAACTGGTCGCAGGTTTAGGTCATCGTCATAGAAAATGCTCTCCTGGCAACCTCCTCAGGCCTTGTGGGGACTGGAACTCATACTCAAGCTTATTTTCTTCTCACTGCTGAGAATAGAACTCTTTGGTGTGTCTTTGTACAGACTCCAGCAGTGGGGTGACCAATCCCTTACCACAGGGCGGCCCCCGGGCTATGTCATCCATGGAGGGGGCTGCCCAGCTGTAAGTGGTGAGTAATCTGTCCTCTGCTCCCCAGTCAAATGGGTAATGAAGACCCCGCAGGGAACACATTTTTGTTTGTTTGCACAACAGCCTTTCTTTCGGCGACCCACCCCTCCCTGACTCAATGTGGCTCAGTGTGGAGCTGCAGTTGTGGCACCTCGCCCTCCAACCCCCCACACCGTGCTTTGAAGCAGCTCATCTCTGGCTGTGTGGTTAGTCCAGGGCTGGGCAATCAGTACTGCAGAGCTGGCCAACCTTTTCTGAGAGTCTGCTCTGTTTCTTTTGAGGGTCAGCTCTGAGAATGAGGAATGGAGTCTACCAGCAGCCACTTCCCTGCACCTGGAAAATGTCAGCTTGCAGAATAAAGTCACCACTTCCACAGAAACCAGGCTGAATGAAGGAGGAAGAGGCAGTCTGGCTGACTCCACTGGAACCCTGGTTCTGGGCAAGTCTACAACCATATCCCTCTGGGTTTGTTAGGTCATATCCAATAAACCCCTTTTGCTGTGGCTAATTTGAGCTAGATTTCTGTCACTTATAACCAAAACATCCTGATAAACATAGATCAGTTCCCCCCTCACTGAAAACCTCAGGGCTTGAGAGCCCAGGCCAGGTCATATCCAATAAACCCCTTTTTCTGTGGCTAATTTGAGCTAGATTTCTGTCACTTATAACCAAAACATCCTGATAAACATAGATCAGTTCCCCCCTCACTGAAAACCTCAGGGCTTGAGAGCCCAGGCCAGGTCATATCCAATAAACCCCTTTTTCTGTGGCTAATTTGAGCTAGATTTCTGTCACTTATAACCAAAACATCCTGATAAACATAGATCAGTTCCCCCCTCACTGAAAACCTCAGGGCTTGAGAGCCCAGGCCAGGTCATATCCAATAAACCCCTTTTTCTGTGGCTAATTTGAGCTAGATTTCTGTCACTTATAACCAAAACATCCTGATAAACATAGATCAGTTCCCCCCTCACTGAAAACCTCAGGGCTTGAGAGCCCAGGCCAGGTCATATCCAATAAACCCCTTTTTCTGTGGCTAATTTGAGCTAGATTTCTGTCACTTATAACCAAAACATCCTGATAAACATAGATCAGTTCCCCCCTCACTGAAAACCTCAGGGCTTGAGAGCCCAGGCCAGGTCATATCCAATAAACCCCTTTTTCTGTGGCTAATTTGAGCTAGATTTCTGTCACTTATAACCAAAACATCCTGATAAACATAGATCAGTTCCCCCCTCACTGAAAACCTCAGGGCTTGAGAGCCCAGGCCAGGTCATATCCAATAAACCCCTTTTTCTGTGGCTAATTTGAGCTAGATTTCTGTCACTTATAACCAAAACATCCTGATAAACATAGATCAGTTCCCCCCTCACTGAAAACCTCAGGGCTTGAGAGCCCAGGCCAGGTCATATCCAATAAACCCCTTTTTCTGTGGCTAATTTGAGCTAGATTTCTGTCACTTATAACCAAAACGTCCTGATAAACATAGATCAGTTCCCCCCTCTCTGAAAACCTCAGGGCTTGAGAGCCCAGGCCGGGGAATGCTATAGGAGAAAACTGGGAGAATCCTCTACCCTGACCCCTCTCTGCCCACCTGCTGCCCTCTGCCACATACACCTGTGCTCTGGCAGGAGGAGCAGGGGCCGTGAGGCTGGACTTCAGCCAGTAGCACTTGGCACAGTTAGCTGCCCTGCCCTTTCTTCAGCCAGTATCATGGATTTTCTTTTTTTGTCCCAATGCTTCAAATTCCTAAGAGATGGGTTATGGAGAGTTGTCGTAACCTCATCCCTTACTCCCAGGTGGAAACACAGGGGTCAAGACCAGATATTTTACTTGGGAGGCCTGGAGGCTAGTCTAGCATATGGGCCTGGCTGAGGCTGCAGCTAGAGCTGGGAGTTTCTCAGTAGGACAGAAGGAGATACTAAATAGGGTGCAGCCAAAAGCCATGCAGAAAGACAAGGTTCGAGAAAAGGGGTTAAGTGAGCAATCTGCAAAGGCCAGAAGAAATTTCAGAACTGGGAGCGGTTGCAGAAATCTGGGAGACAGAGACACAAGAGCAGGTACAGTGGACACAGAAGTGAAGTGGCTCCAGGATGACCGCCTAGAACAGGGACAGAGTTTGCTCTGACTTTCATGGACCCTCAAAGAGTGTGATCAGTGAGGGGACAGACAGCCCGCCTGGATGAGTGACGTCTCCCTTGTTTTTCGGCTGGGCTGGGTCTGGATTGAGGCACGTGCCCTCTCTGTTGCAGCACACGGGGGCTTCCCTGGTTGTGGTGCAGGGACTCTCTGCAGGTGTGGCGCCTGGGCTCTAGAGTACGCAGGCTCAGTAGTTGCGGCCCATGGGCTTAGTTGCCCCATGTCATGTGAGATCTTAGTTCCCTGACCAGGGATTGAACCTGTGTCCCCTGCAATGGAAGGCGGATTCTGAACCACTGTACTACCAGGGAAGTGGATGGTTGACTTCTATGGGAATCAACTGTTTCTTTCCTACTCTTGCCTGTATATACTCATGTTAGGATAATCTTTTTTTCTTCTTGCTTTCTTTAAGCTAATGAGGGGTAATAATTTGGGGATTTTTTTTTTTTTTTTTCTGAAGAGAAGTCAGGTCTGAATTTATTTCTCAATCTTGGTTCACTTTCCCTTGTTTTTCTCTGTGGCAACCACATGCCTCTTACTCTACATTTCCTTCAAGGAGACACTTTCAAGGACCTTCCTGTCACTCCCCCCAGGGGCTGCTGCAGTCTGAACTGGGACTCAGGACCATGGAGTTCTAGCCCTGCCTATATCAGTCACTAGCTATGTGACCTTACTATGCCACTTACCCTTGGTGGGCAGATTAAGTCATTTTCAAAATTCCTCCTAGCTCTGTTATTCTGGGATGCTGTAAATCAGTGTCCTTTACTAATCAATCTCTAAACCATAGTAACCTCATTCAGAAATGCCATTCCTAAGTCTCACTGGTGAGCAGGTGTCTGCCCACAGACCCTGCTCCCCAGATGCTACAGGCAATTTGGGAACTATATTTTTAAAATCACCACAGATGGGAAGGCTAAGCTGAAATGAGACTTGTTTAAAAATGCTGCTTTTAGCATTTTAGCCCCATCTCTTCATCCCTCATTGCTTTCGGCTTTTTGGATGGCCGCCCCAAATAGCCCATGTTCTTGCTGATTGCTCAACAAAATCTCCTAGAGAAGAGCCTTGGATCACTGCTGGTCCACGGCCCCTCCCTCCTGCCACCCCATAATTCTCTTCCTAGTTCATTGCAGAGCTATTGAGATCCCACATGATTAATATTAGGGCCTCTTTAACAGCCTCTGCTATCTGCATAAACATGGGCAGATTTGCGTTTTCATTGTGCCCGAGAGGTCTATAACAGCTTCCATTATCTTCCCTACTGAATCTGTCTGTAACCTTAATCTAAGTCTTGGCTCTATGGGTTCATTTGCATGTGTCATCTTTTTATCCACACAGTAATGCTCTTCCTGCTTCCGTGTTGCTATTTTCTTTTCCTGAAAACAATCCATCTTCAGATAATATTCTCAGAATTGGGATCACCTCCAACCCTAACAAGCTCATCCCCAGCTGGTTGAGTAACATGCCTCTTGGACTTGGGGCTTGTCCAGCATCTGGTCTTGTCCTTGGGGCAGCGTGGCAATGGGCAGAACCTCCAGTTGGTAGAATGGTGAGCTGGGAGTTGGGCCAGGAAGCGGCATGGGTGAGGGTGCAGTGGTGGACCAGGGTGCAGGCCAGGAAAACTCAGGAGCCAGGGTGGATGGGGTCAAGTTGGGAAGGGTTAGGAAACAGAATGGGAAAAGTCAGAGGTGAGGGTCATAGTAACTGGGTGGAATCCAAAAGCTGGGGACTAGGAATCTAACCCAGCCAAGTCCAAAATGGCATTGAGAACACAGGCAATGTGACAGCTCAGGACCCAGAGAGACTTGTGCTGGGGACCTTACAGGAGAATCTGGAGCCAGACTGTCCGGATTTAAATTCTGGCTATCCTGTTAACAGCTAAGTGACTTGGAGCAACTTACTTCCTTCTTTGTGTCTCAGTTTCCCCATATATAAATTGAATGACTCTAATACTACCTTCCTTATACTGAGTTAAAACACATAAAAATCTTAGAAGTGGTACTTGACTCATAGTAGCATTGAATTCAGTTATTATCTTTACATTAAAAAAAATTAAAGAAACGAGATCACTTTGCATATGGAGAACTCTTCTCCTCCCACCCCACAGCCCCATTCCCAGCTATGCTACAGGCTCTGAGCAACTACTGATGCTGCTGTGTGAGGCTTTATCTCCCACCCAGGGGAGGTCTAATCTTGGGGAGCAGAGTGTCTCACTGCCTCTATTAGTGGTGGGATAATTGAACTGTTTGTTTTTATTTCTAAATTCCACTGGGAACACAGAAAGTAAACACTGTATATTTCCACAATAACCAGAATGTAGCTTTGACATTAGTCAGTCCTATATTCAAATCTCTATTTTCTATTCACTTATCATAACATGACATTTTACAGATTATAGCCCTTCTGAGTCTTGATTTCCCGATCCACACATTGGAGATAACAACATGTATCTCACAGAATGAATTCAAAGGTCAAGGTACAGCGTGTAGAGCATGTGACTCAAATACTCTTTTCCTCTCAAAGAGCCCCGACTGGGGCTGCAGTCTCATCTGACGGCTCTCCTGGATGGAGGTCCCTTCCAAGCCTCCTCCTGTGGCTGCTGGTGGACTGATGGCTAGCAGCAGGCTGTTGGCTGGAGGCCCCCTCGGTTCCTACCGCATGGGTCTCTCAATAGGCCAGCTCACAGCATGTCAGCTGCCTTTCTTCAGCGCAAGGGAATGAGAAGGTGAGCAAGGTGGAAGCCAGAATCTCTTGTGACCTACTATTGGAAGTGATAACCCACACTATTCATTACCAACTCCCACTCAGGGTGGGGGATTAACACAAGGGCATTAATACCAGGAAGTGGGGAAACTTGGGGCCACCTTGGAGGTTGTCTACCACACTCTGAAACGGCCTCTCCCCACACATGCCCTCCAAATCCCCCCTCTCAAAAGGTACCATTTTGGTCACAACCTCTAAGTCATTTCTCCCTTTATTTCCTCTCTACCCTCAACCAGAGCTAAACTCCACATGCACCAGAGCTTTCAATCTTTAAGCAAGAGATTTACCTTAATAAAAGCTCTTAATATTGTAACTTGAAGATGTTCCTTTTTCTCCCCTGCAGCTCTCTAAGTTTTCCATTTCTTTAAACACAGAAGAAACAGCTTTCCCCTGTGGGCTTCCCTGGTGACTAGTGGTAAAGAATTCGCCTCCAGTGCAGGAGACCTAGGTTCAATCCCTGCGTCAGGAAGATCCCCTGGAGAAGGAAATGGCAACCCACTCCAGTATTCTTGCCTGGGAAATTCATGGACAGAGAAGCCTGGTGGACACAGTCCATGGGGTCGCAAAAGAATCGGACATGACTTAACGACTAAACAACAGTGACAAATCCCCAAGGAACTGTAGTAGCCAAATTCTGTCTTAAGCATGTGTTTACAAGGATATTCAAAATCTACCTTTATCTTGTATTCAGAAATCTTCTAACCCCATACTGTTTAAAAATTGCCTTTGGCAAGACTTAGGTGATAGGGTATGTTGCTTCTGTGGGGATGGATCAGCCCTGCCATCCACTCCAAAGCTGAGACACATTTGCCTAAGGCTTGCTGATTTCTTCCAACAGGACTCACGTTGACTTCAGTAGCAATCGGGCTGAAAAGGAGAGAGCAAAAAATGCTAAGATGGGGAAGCTGAGAGCAAGCTGGTACCAGCCCTGTGAGGAGAAAGAGAACTGTGGGATGGAGGCAGACATAGGAAGCCTATGAACAGCTAGTCTTGGTCTCAGCAAAAAATCCCAGCGCTCTTTGTGCCATAGCCCTAATCCAAGCCTGGGTCAGAGTTCACAAGAGGTCAGAAGAAGCTGTGAAATCAGACAATTGGGATAATCCAGGAGACTTCCAAAAGCACGCAGAGTTAGGCACTAGCATTACTGGGAACTTGAGGCTCAGAGAGGCAGAACAGTTGTTCAAGGTCACATAGCCTTAAAATGACACCGTATCCCCCAACCCTCTTTTCCCAAGGTTACATTAGAGGCCTTGACCCTGGAATGGGGGCATCAGGTAAGTCCAACAAAGTTACAGAGCAGATTTCTCCCCATCTGTATCCTAAACTCTTCCTACTGTGATGCCTGGCTTTTCACTTTAACAGACTCAAACCAATCCAACAAACTTTCTTTGCTTTTGCTCCCGTCCCTGGTGTTCTTATTTAAGTGCTCCCAGCCTTCCCATCACCATGGATACCCTTTGTATTGTTTTTCCCATCAGAGTCCATGCTTTGGAAAATTCTATCTACCATGTACTCTCCCCTTGCGGACAATAATAAATTTGTTTCCATGGGTTTTATTCATCAAAACCATATGTAACTGCCAATCAGAGCTTCTGATCTGTAAGAGATCATCACAGTTGGTATAAATATTGAGCTGTCTAAATTGAAGCTTGTAGCTTCATTTAGTTTGGGGCGGGGGCGGGGTTTACTGAGGAAAACATGTGCAGTTTCCACAAGGAACTTAAAAAATTTGAAAAAAGCACATAACTATCTGTCACTGCTCCAACTGTGGAGGTAAAACAAGACCCCAAAGCCCCGCCCCACAGCACAGAGCTCCCTGAGCCCCATGCTAGAACAGATCTAAGCAACAGTTCCTCCCGTCAGGCACTGAACCCACTATCCCTGGACTCTAGGTGCCGTGGGAGCCTCAGGGTAGGACCAGAGGCCTTCTTATTTAAGGAGAAAGTGGGCAGGGCTCTCTGCCCTGGGCCCTGCTGCCTCCCCTCCCCTTTCTACCATTAGCGCTCCATTCTCCTGATTCTTGGATCCCATGGGCAGAGGAGCCTGGGGGGCTACCGTCCACAGGGTTGCAAAGAGTCAGATGTGACTGAAGCGNTGGGCAGGGCTCTCTGCCCTGGGCCCTGCTGCCTCCCCTCCCCTTTCTACCATTAGCGCTCCATTCTCCTGATTCTTGGATCCCATGGGCAGAGGAGCCTGGGGGGCTACCGTCCACAGGGTTGCAAAGAGTCAGATATGACTGAAGCGACTGAGCATGCGTGCATGCTCCTGACACTTGAAGCAGATACACTTGAGGCAGGCGAGTAGGCATGATTTAAACTATGATTAGCAGTTTCCTCCACATTCTCAGCCAAGCCCTTTGTAGAGTTTCCTATGGCTCCTTCAACATGGTGGTCTCAGCATACCCTCTGGGAGGTGCAGAGGGCCTGAGGTGGGCTGGGAATGGTCCCCCATTCTCCAGATCCTGTGTGTGCACATGCTGTGTCCAGGCTAACAAAGCTGAGGGCACCTTTGCCCAGCATCCCATCCCCAGCCCAGACATGCAGTCTTCACAGAGCTGCCTCAGCAGGAGGCTCAGCCTGCATGTGAGGAGGAGACACTGGGCTTTCCACACCATACCTTGGTATTCCTCGCATGCTGGCCACTGGGCCCACAGCTTTCAGATCTCATGGCTGCCTAGGGGTTTGTCCAGCTTGCTTCTAAGGTGCTGTTGGCAGGAGTGTGGCCAGGTAGAACAGTGAACTCCAGGAAGACAGGGGAGATAGAGGTGCCCAGAGAGCCCAGCTGTGTCTCCACCACAGGCCTGTGTGTTGAGGCCCTTTTCCCACCAAACCCTCTGTAGATCTTCCACTGCTCTCCCCAGGGCCACCCGCAGCTCCTGGCGTCTTCCCAGCGGAGTGCAGATCTCATGAGGAAGTCAGACCTCTTCCCAGCGGAGCGCGGGCGTCAGGAGAGGGTCAGACCTTATGGCGGGGGAGGGGTTTGGCCCGTGGAGCTGATCTCTCCTTCCCTAGAAGATAGTGAGATGTACAGGTCACTGTGACCCTGCCCCAAGCAACCCTCAGTGGGGTATGCACATGCCTATGCTAGAAACCAGATTATCAACTTTTTGTGTATGACAAAAAAGGTAGGATATGGCAGATAAAGTTTGTCTTCTTGGATATATATATACACTATATAAATGTATATTTTNAAAATGACACCGTATCCCCCAACCCTCTTTTCCCAAGGTTACATTAGAGGCCTTGACCCTGGAATGGGGGCATCAGGTAAGTCCAACAAAGTTACAGAGCAGATTTCTCCCCATCTGTATCCTAAACTCTTCCTACTGTGATGCCTGGCTTTTCACTTTAACAGACTCAAACCAATCCAACAAACTTTCTTTGCTTTTGCTCCCGTCCCTGGTGTTCTTATTTAAGTGCTCCCAGCCTTCCCATCACCATGGATACCCTTTGTATTGTTTTTCCCATCAGAGTCCATGCTTTGGAAAATTCTATCTACCATGTACTCTCCCCTTGCGGACAATAATAAATTTGTTTCCATGGGTTTTATTCATCAAAACCATATGTAACTGCCAATCAGAGCTTCTGATCCGTAAGAGATCATCACAGTTGGTATAAATATTGAGCTGTCTAAATTGAAGCTTGTAGCTTCATTTAGTTTGGGGCGGGGGCGGGGTTTACTGAGGAAAACATGTGCAGTTTCCACAAGGAACTTAAAAAATTTGAAAAAAGCACATAACTATCTGTCACTGCTCCAACTGTGGAGGTAAAACAAGACCCCAAAGCCCCGCCCCACAGCACAGAGCTCCCTGAGCCCCATGCTAGAACAGATCTAAGCAACAGTTCCTCCCGTCAGGCACTGAACCCACTATCCCTGGACTCTAGGTGCCGTGGGAGCCTCAGGGTAGGACCAGAGGCCTTGTTATTTAAGGAGAAAGTGGGCAGGGCTCTCTGCCCTGGGCCCTGCTGCCTCCCCTCCCCTTTCTACCATTAGCGCTCCATTCTCCTGATTCTTGGATCCCATGGGCAGAGGAGCCTGGGGGGCTACCGTCCACAGGGTTGCAAAGAGTCAGATATGACTGAAGCGACTGAGCATGCGTGCATGCTCCTGATCCTTGAAGCAGATACACTTGAGGCAGGCGAGTAGGCATGATTTAAACTATGATTAGCAGTTTCCTCCACATTCTCAGCCAAGCCCTTTGTAGAGTTTCCTATGGCTCCTTCAACATGGTGGTCTCAGCATACCCTCTGGGAGGTGCAGAGGGCCTGAGGTGGGCTGGGAATGGTCCCCCATTCTCCAGATCCTGTTTGTGCACATGCTGTGTCCAGGCTAACAAAGCTGAGGGCACCTTTGCCCAGCATCCCATCCCCAGCCCAGACGTGCAGTCTTCACAGAGCTGCCTCAGCAGGAGGCTCAGCCTGCATGTGAGGAGGAGACACTGGGCTTTCCACACCATACCTTGGTATTCCTCGCATGCTGGCCACTGGGCCCACAGCTTTCAGATCTCATGGCTGCCTAGGGGTTTGTCCAGCTTGCTTCTAAGGTGCTGTTGGCAGGAGTGTGGCCAGATAGAACAGTGAACTCCAGGAAGACAGGGGAGATAGAGGTGCCCAGAGAGCCCAGCTGTGTCTCCACCACAGGCCTGTGTGTTGAGGCCCTTTTCCCACCAAACCCTCTGTAGATCTTCCACTGCTCTCCCCAG
This sequence comes from Neotragus pygmaeus, assembly GCA_006410875.1. Classification (NCBI taxonomy): domain Eukaryota; kingdom Metazoa; phylum Chordata; class Mammalia; order Artiodactyla; family Bovidae; genus Neotragus; species Neotragus pygmaeus. The sequence continues at coordinate 230,227 of SJYV01019494.1, forward strand.
GGCCACCCGCAGCTCCTGGCGTCTTCCCAGCGGAGTGCAGATCTCATGAGGAAGTCAGACCTCTTCCCAGCGGAGCGCGGGCGTCAGGAGAGGGTCAGACCTTATGGCGGGGGAGGGGTTTGGCCCGTGGAGCTGATCTCTCCTTCCCTAGAAGATAGTGAGATGTACAGGTCACTGTGACCCTGCCCCAAGCAACCCTCAGTGGGGTATGCACATGCCTATGCTAGAAACCAGATTATCAACTTTTTGTGTATGACAAAAAAGGTAGGATATGGCAGATAAAGTTTGTCTTCTTGGATATATATATACACTATATAAATGTATATTTTTAAAATATATATGCATTTTAATTATTTAATCTTTATTAAAGGAATTGAAAGAAATACATATGATCCTTTCAATGAAATTTAAATTAAAACACTTTACAAGTTTTAATTTAATAATAGGGACTGGGAAACGTAAATAAGGATTCAAGTTAAGAAAGCTGGTAGAATGGTTATGAGATGAGTCATTGAAAGCATACAAAATGATAAATAATGAGTTTTTAAAAATCCTTGTCTTTTAACAAATGCCATGGAAAAACACCAGTTTATTTCTGGATAGTCTGGTTTGGGATGCCCAATTTTATTTTATTTTTTAAAGGTAGCATAAGAGGAAAACATAAGTACCTAATAAATAATAGTAATAAATAAAACAAAACCCTATAGGAAAAGGCTTACCCAAATGGAATCATCAAGGAACCTTCAGAAGGAGTTTATTACATGAATTTTTCCAGCAACCTTAAATGAGGTCAGGCTCCAGTGGGCCTGGAAACCTGGGTTTAGGGATATATCAACACCTATCAAGCTGTGAATCCTGCACCTTTACATCGCTAATTGTTTCAACTTCTTCAAGTCCCAAAGGCAGTAATTCAAATGTCTCTGACTTTTTAAGCCATCCTGATTTCCAAAAGCCCAAGCACTGCATCTCTTTTCATGCCTAGAACTTGAAATTGGCCTCAACAGATTCCTTTTTCTTCTTTTTAAACTCCTAAATATGCTGCTCTTGGGCAGGCAGGGAGCCTGTGCCCTCCTTCAAACCAAACTGCAGGGCCAAGGGCGGTCAGAGAGACAGGAGGAATGGTCACCTCTGACCTGTGGAGGAGGACTGCCTTCAGCACTGACATTAGGAGACAAGCGGGGCTTGGATCAAAAGACCCCAAAGAAAGAAACCCAAGTCTGTAGCTCTAAAACTTCTGAAAACTCAAGCTGCAGCATTAAAGTAGGTATAAAGAGGTCAGAAGGGGCCTTTCTTCTCTTAAAACCTCAAGATTGTTTCTTAACTTTTCCAGGTTAAAACCACCAGCTTCAGGAGATGTCCTGAGGCGACTTCCCACAAATAGCCCAAACCTATCTTTCCTCAATAACATTTTGTGAGTTTGTGCTGTTTGACAGTGATCTTGCTGCTCTGGTGATAGCTGACTGGACAAGAGAGAAGCCACCCTCTGCTAAGGGGTACCAGCATGAAACCCCTCAGGGAGCTCCATTAGCATGACACTCTGTTCAGTAGGATGACTGCATATTAGATAGTAATGAACCAACTCATTCAAACCTTTTGAGAAAGAGCACAGGCACACAATAGTTGCTTGGACTCAAGTTGCATCCTGAATGGTAAAGAGCTGTGGTTTTTGGTCTTTAGAGAAGCCCTGGACTCCAGAGTGCGTGTCGAGTTAGGATGACGATGGCCTATGATTCCCCACAGTATTAGTCTCTTACTGCTGCTGCAACAAATTAGCACCAATTTAGTGGCTTGAGAGAAGACGCGCTTCTTCTCCTACAGTTGTGGAGGCGGGAAGTCTAAAATCAAAATGTTCCCCCTCCCCCCAAAAAATAAATAAATAAAATAAAAATGTTGATGGGGCTGTGTTCCTTGGAGGTTTCAGTGGAGAATCCATTTCCCTGTCTCTTTTAGCTTCTTGAGGCTGCCTGTATTTCTTTTTTTTGAAACTAAAGAACATATGTTTTATTGGGGTATAGTTGCTTTGCATGTTGGTTTCTGCAGTACAATGATGTGAATCAGCTCTAAGTATACATATATCCTCTTCCTCTTGGACCTTCCTCTTTGCCCCTCATCCCATCCTTCTGGGTTACCACAGAACACTGCACGGCTGAGCTCCTTGCCCTATGCAGCACATTCCTACCAGCTATTTCACACCAGGGCAGCTGTTATGGATAACATTATGGAGGTTCCTTAAAACACTAAAAGTAGAACTACCATATGACCCAGCAATCCCACTACTAGGCATATACCCTGAGAAAACCATAGTTCAAAAAGACACATGCACATGTGTCTAAACATGGAAATATCTTGTCTCTCTAAGGCCACCTGTTCTCTCTATTTCTGTTTCCATTTGTTTCTTCTCTTGCTGGCTTCCTCTGCTTACACATACTATTCATGACCCCCCATAGCAGCTATCAATTCGGATGCTAGATCATTTTTCAAACCTAAAGAGCCACCATCAACTGGCCACAGTCCCTGTGCCGTTTATCCAAAGTCTTTGAAACTGACTGACCATTGGCAAGTCATGTCTGCATGACTTAACTTCATTGCCTGCATTTCTTTACTTGTGGCCTCTTCCTTGAATCACTCCAATCTCTAGTATCTGTCATCACATCTACCACTGCTATGTCTATGACTTTCCTTCTTAAGAGACCTTTGTGCTTACATTGGGCCCACCTGAGTAATCTAGCATAATCCTCCCATCACAAGATCATTATTTAGTCCCTTCTCTGGTGGCCAGACGGTAAAAATGTCTGCCTACAGTAGGGGTAGACCTGGGTTTGGTCCCTGGGTCAGGAAGATCCCCTGGAGAAGGAAATGGCAACCCATTCTAGTACTTTTGCCTGGAAAATCCCATGGATGGAGTAGCCTGGTAGGCTACAGTCCATGGGGTCACAAAAAGTCGGACATGACTGAGCAACTTCACTTCACTTCACTTTTGCCATATGAGGTTACAAATCTGTGAGTTCTAGGGATTAGGCTGTGGATATTTTGGGGGACATTATTTGGGCTGCCACACCTGCTCTGCTATATATTCGTTCAACAAATCTGTATTTCTGGTAATTATATAATTCTATATACTTAGGCTTCAGCATCTGGCCTGCCCACATCCTCTGGAAGGAATAGTGCAAGTAGGGTATGATTCTGTCCTCCATGGCAATAACTGGTGAATAGCTGAACTATTTTCTGGTTAATGACCTATTGAGTAATGATGCATTGACTTGCCATTAGCAGCCGATGACTCATTGACTTGCCAATGGTCGGTCAGTTTCAAAGACTTTGGATAAATGGCACAGGGACTATGGCCAGTTGATGGTGGCTCTTTAGGTTTGAAAAATGACCTAGCATCTGGATTGATAGCTGCTACGGGGGGTCATGAACAGTATGTGTAAGCAGATGAAGCCAGTTAATCAAGAGAAGAATCAAATGGAAACAGAAATAGAGAGACCAGGTGGCCTTAGAGAGACAAGATATTCCCATGTTTAGACCCCGTGGGGCCTGGCTGTGTTTCTTACCCTGAACTTTAGTGTAAATTCTCTCTGTGCAGCTGCAATGAACCACATCTCTGTTCTGGAGCCAGATTACCATTTGATTTTTTGCAACAGAAACAGCTCTAAATAGAAGACTCTTTTTTGCTTGACTTCTTAAAAAGATGACTTACACAACCCTTTAAACCACAGATCGCGTCTTCAGGCGGGGGTCCTTGAAAATTCAAGAAAGGCAAGGAGGAGGTAAGGCGTTGCCCCCATGACCTGCTTCTGTCCGTGGTGCTTCCATTCCTTGCCCTGGCTGTCCTTCCATCTAGCAGCTAGAACCCTTGAAGGGCAGACCCAGGTTCTCCAGCTCTGATCAGGATGGGGTTTTATGTGACAATTTTCTCAGGGTTGAGTTGCTGAGAAAAAAAAAAAAGACACCTATTCTCACATTCCTATCCTCACCATATCACCTCAGTCCATACACCTGGACTTTTGCCTTAGTTTCCCTGTGCTGAACTCTGGGTTCTCACCCTCAGCCCTCCCTGTCCAGCCCCCTCCCAGAATTGACTGCCATGCGCTTCACTCCTAGACCTTGGTTGGGGCTGTGCTGTGACTGAGCATCACTCAGAATCACAGACCAGAAGTGCCCCCTACTGTGTAGACACCTGTTGCCACCACCCACCCATCAGGCACTGGCACCCACTCCCGCCATTCGTGAACTTGCCACACCCTCTAGGCACCTGAACTTGCATCTTCCAGCCTCCCAGCAAGCCCCTGTTCTTTCAGATCAGGGTCTCCCCCTTGATCCCCACAAGTAAGTGTCAGTGAGAACCCTGCTGCCTTATCCTCCTTGCCGCTCCCTACTTGCCCAGTGTAGGACACTTCAGGGATCCCAGAGCTATGAAATAATGAGCGGATTTTTGTTCATCAGCATGCATTTTGTGAATCCAAGAATGAATGAGGTCTCTGCTGCCTCCAGTACCTTTGCTGTCAGGGAAAAATTGAAGAAGACCTGAAATGGCTGAGGAGCCGGCTGGTGATTTAATTTCCTCCTAATTTTTCTGCCTCTCGGGAAATTGGCAAATTAATTGGAAGCCAGACTTCTCAACTCTGCTGGAATGTAAGTGGTTGCCCCAGGAATGCAGGTCCATGGGGTCAGCTGGGAGGCCTCAGACACTGGGTCCGGTGGTACAAGGCCACCTGGGGATCCTAGAACAGTCCTTCCCATCCCCTGCAGCTTGGCTGCGGGATCCTGGGCACATGTGGGCCATCCTGTTTCAGCATCCTGCAGAGAGCATCCTGCTGCTCAGTATCATCTATTTCCCTCCCCTGGCGCTGTTTCTGCTGTGGAGCTGATCTTGTTTTGCCTTAATCCATGGGGTGCCAGACAAGACCTGGGTAAGTAGACAGGCCCCAAGGTTCAACACGTTGTTTTCCTAAGCCTTGAGCATAGCGCTGGGAGCCCTGTCGTGGGTGCTGCAGCCTGGGTTGAGTCTGCAGCATTTCCCAGCTGTATTCAATCCCAGAACACTTTGGTTTCAGAGCACTGATGAACATCTCCCTCAACATTTAGGGAAATGTTATTCTATTACAGGATTTATCACACTGGATTGAAGTGATTTATTTGCATGTCTGCCTTCCCCACCAGGCTGTGAATTTCTAAAGGGCGAGAAATATATCTTATTTATGTTTTTATCTCCAGCACCTGGCACAGTGCTTCTTCGTAGAGTTGGTCCCTTAAATAGCTCTTGCCAACGTTACCAGTTGCCTCCATCTTGGTTCCCATCTTATTAAAATTCCCAATAACATTTTACTCAGTTTGGTGCTCCTTCCTTCATCACTTTTTTTTTTTTCCTTTTTAAAAAATATTTATTTATTTTACTGCGTTGGGTCTTAGTTGTGACATCCAAGATCTTTAGTTGCAGCAAGAGGAATCTAATTCCCTGACCAGGGATTGAACCTGGGCTCCCTTCTTTGGAAGCAAGGAGTCTAAGCCACTGAACCACTGGGAAAGTCCCTCCAACTTTCCCCCTTTTTTTTTCCTCTCTTGGTTCCTCGGACACCACAGTCTCCACAGGACCAGCGACTCCTTCGCATCCCCTGGCTGAACACTTCTCTCTCCGTTATCTAAACATTGAAGTGTTCAGGGCTCCAACCCTGGAGTGTTCCTCTGCTACCAGCTCTACCCTTTCCCCGGGTGACCTTGGGCAGATCCACGGCATAAATCACTTTCAGTAATCTGATGATAATCCTGCTTATATCTCTAAATGTGGCCTTTTTCTTGAGCCCTGGACACATATCTGGTTACCTATTTGACATCTTCTCTTAAATTTAATATTTAACATGTTCAAAGAAAACCTCCTGATTTTAACCAGTAAACCTGTTGGTAGGGCTTTCCCGGTGGCTCAGTGGTAAAGAATCTACATGTAATGCAGGAAACGTGGGTTTATCTTTGGGTTGGGAAGAGCTCCTGGAGAAGGAAATGGCAACCCATTGCAGTATTCTTGCCTAGGAAATCCCATGGATGGAGAAGCCTGGCGGGCTACAGTCCACAGGGTCTCGAAAGAGTCGGACACAAATGAGTGACTAAACATCAACAAACCTGTTCATTTCCCAGTCTTTCTGTATTAGTAAGTAACATTGTCAGCTACTGATGGCTGCTTACATCCAAACTCTAAAACTTATCACATTGAAAAAATAATTTCCCTTTCAATCCATCAGGACATCCTACTAGCATCCTCTCTGTTATTGTTTAGATCATTATTTGGCAAATATTCTGTCTTCTCCTCCTGTCTCTATAGAGTAGGCTTCCCCTGCCTCACCCCCATGCCCCCAAATTGATAACAGATTTGGTCAAGTGACTTACTTTGCCCATTGGGATGTCAGCAAATGTGTCCAGAGCTGAGAGCCTAACCATGTTAGCAAAGTGTGGTTTGGCACTTACATCCTTTGTTGTTATCAGAGTGCTCCCTGTCAGCTCCAAGTTCACTGTTTGCTGCCTGAATTACGGAAATAGACCAAGGCCTTTTATACCTTTTCCCTTTGCCAGTTGGCATGATGTTAATTTTGTCAGCAGAGGGCATTGGAAATGACCGCTGAGGAGTCTGCGATGCCCTGCTCCTCAGAGGGCTTCCTGGTTCCTGCTTCCCTGATGATTGTGGAACTCCTACCTGAGGGACCCAGAGAACCTCTTCATCGTCACAGTCCTCTTTGACTATTTTAGTAGCCTCTTAACTGTTCTCCTTTCTTGCATTCTTGTTATTCGTGACCATTTCTGGGTCCCAACTGTTTAATGATGTTTCAGTTGGTTACATGTAAATTTAAATTATATCAGGTTCTGTTTCAAACTAATTTATCCTATCCCAGCATCTTGGCCCATTTATTTATTTGATTTGGGGCCCTTATCACAACATTTGAATTATGAGATCTTTATAAAGTATCCTCATATCTGTAAGGACAGGTCTTCCTCTTCAGTGCATTTTTTTAGATTTCTTTTTGTTGTTTTTACAACACTTCCCCACCCCCACCCCCAAACTGGAGTATAATTGCTTTACAATGTTGTGTTAGTTTCTGCCGTACAACAAGTTGAAGCAGCTATATGTACACATATGTCGCTTCCCTCTTAGACCTCCCTCCNTTTTTTACAACACTTCCCCACCCCCACCCCCAAACTGGAGTATAATTGCTTTACAATGTTGTGTTAGTTTCTGCCGTACAACAAGTTGAAGCAGCTATATGTACACATATGTCCCTTCCCTCTTAGACCTCCCTCCTGTATCCTTCCCCTCTAGGTCATCACGGAGCACTGGGCTGAGCTCCCCATCTATACAGTAGTTTCCCACTGGCTATCTACTTTACACCCAATAGCGTATATATATCAATCCTGCTCTCTCAGTTCATCTCACCCGCCTCCTCCCACCCTATGTCCACCTCTACAATACAGTTTTTTCCAACCTTCTTTTCTATAAACCCTTCCAGATGAATTTTATAATCATTTTATCATGTTCCAAAGAAACCTCAATATTAGAAATTCACTTGGAAACATTAACATCTTTATGCTATTGAGTTTTTCCATCTAACAGATTGACACATCTATATTTAGTTATCTTTTATATCTGCAATAAAGCTTTCTGATTTTCATTATATAGGCCCTGCATTTTCTTTGTTAAGATTATTTGCAAGCATTTATGTCTTTTGTTACTATTCTGCACCAGATTCTTTATTTTTCTATTATATCCTTTAAGTGAGTACTATTGTTATTTAGACAAGTTATTGATTTTTACATGTTTACTCTGTAATGAATCATTTTATTGAATTCTCCTTATTAGTTTTATGTGTTTTCAATGAATTCTCTCGACTGTAAATAATGATGGTTTTCTTTTCCTTTCCAATAATTATACTGCTTATGTCTTGTATCCCATTATATCAGTTAGAACTTTTAGAAAATGTTATATAATAATAGTAATCTGGTACATTTTTACATTTAGATGCAAAAAATGAAAATTGACCCTTTTTTCACTCTTTTTATAAAAATTAACTCAAAATGAATCATACATTCAATTATAAGAGCTAAAACTGTGAAAGTTTTAGAAGCAAGCATGGAGAAAAAAATCTTTGGGTCCTTGGGTTAGGCAATAATTTTTTAGATAAGACACAAAAAGCGTGAATCATGAAAGAAAAAAATGATAAATTGGACTTGATCAAAATAAACCTTTTGCTTTTTGAAGGACACTCTTAAGAAAATTAAAAGATAATCCCAAATAGAAGAAAATACTTTCAAAACACAAATCTGACAAAGAACTTGTATTTAGACCATATAAAGAACCCTTGCAGTTCAATAATAAGAGGGAAAACAACTATATAAAAAATAGATGAAAATTTGAACAGACACTTCACCAAAAAAGATATATTGGTGGCAAATAGACACATGGAAAGATGCTCAATATCACCAGTTATTGGATGAATAAAAATGAAAGCCTAACCAAGATATTACTGTGTATTTATGAAAGAGCTAAAATCAAAGGACTGATAATACCAAGTGCTGATGTGGAAGTAGAGCAGTACAGAGTTGGTGGAAGTGCACAATGGTACTGCACTTTGGAAAACAGCTTGGCAGTTTCTTGTAAAATTAAATATTTACTTAAATTTCTACTTTTAGCTTCTTGATGGAAAAATTCTGTGAACAGAGAAGCCCAGCAGGCTACAGTCCATGGGGTCACGAAGAGTCAGACCAGACTGAGCAACTGAGCACGCACGCATGCGATACTTTCAGATATTTCCCTTGTAAAAGTAAACATATATGTTTACGTGAACCCTTTTACACAAATGTTTAGAGAAACTTTATTCATAGTACTCTGAAGCTTAAAACAAACCAGTGTCCGTCAATCACAGAATGGGTAAACATATTTGGTACATTTATACCCAGAATATATGCATTCAGCAACCTGGATGCGTCTCAAAAGCAGTATTCTAGGTGAAAGGAGCCGCACACCAAAGGCTGCTGCGTGACTCCACTGTCTGACCTTCTGGAGGAGGCCAGGGGAGGGGGACAGAAATCAGATCAGTGGTTGGCAGGGCTGGGGTAGAGGAAGGAATTGACTCTAAGGGAACTTAAGGGAACTTTGGGGGATGATGAAAATAGTTTATATATTGGACATTGTGGTGCTTAAATGACAGTATATATTTGCTAGAACCTATCAGATTGTATGCTATAAAGGGGGTAAATTTAGTGTATGCGAATTGTACCTCAACAAACGTTTTTTTAAAAAGACAAAGATAGGACTTCCCTGGGGGTACAGTGGATAAGAATTTGTCCGCCAGTTCAGGGAACACGGGTTCGATCCCTGGTCCAAGAAGATCGCACATGCTGCGAGCAACTGAAGCTGTGTGCCACAGCTCCTGAGCCCGTGCTCTAGAGCCCACAATCCGAAACTGCTGAGCCTGCGTGTTGCAACTGCTGAAGCCCGAGTGCCTAGAGCTTGTGTTCCACTACAAGAGGAGCTACCTCGTGAGCAGCCCTGGCACCACCACGAGACAGGAGCCCCTGCTGCCGCAGCTAGAGAAAGCCCACACTCAGTGATGAAGACCCAAGTACAACCAGCAATAAATAAATAAGGGAAAGGACAAGGATACATGTGTTAGCCGTAATCCTTGTTTTTCTCCTTGTTTTAATGAGAATGTCATTATTTATGTATTATTTTGGCACAGTTTTGAGAGGAAAGAAAAGGTGCATTCTTTATTACGTTAAGAAAATAGCCTTTAGTATCATTAAGATTGGGCTTCCCAGGTGCCGCTAGCAGTAAAGAATCTACCTGCCAATGCAGGAGATGTAAGAGAAGTGGGTTTAGTCCCTGGGTTGGGAAGATGCTCTGGAGTAGGAAATACTCCAGTATTCTTGCCTGAATTCCATGGGCAGAGGAACCTTGTGGGCTACAGTCCATGGGGTTGCAAAGAGTTGGACATGACTGAGCAGCTGAGCACATCACATCGTAAAGATTTCTGAGCTGTCAGGATAATCATCAGTCAGAAACTGATCTTGATGATTTAAGCAGAACAGGAATTTACTAACTGGTTCTGGATAGTTAACAGAATCACTGGAAGGTCAGGACCAAACGGAGCCTGGGCAACTTGCCCCCCAGCCCAGATGATGACAAAGAACAAAGAGGAACGTGCCGCCATCTTGGAACGTGGCGTCCACCGCTTGAAATGCTTGCGCTGCCGGGCCTAGGGCCAGGATGCAGCTGTCTGTGCTTCTGCAGGGCTGTTCCTGCAAACTGATGCTGCTGCTACTGATGGAACCACTGTGATTTTCCCCCCTGCATTCAATAAAGGTGAAATTAAAAAAAAAAAATCTCTGCTCCCTGTCAGCTCTGCTCCAACTGTTGAGTTTAGGTCAAGTACCTCATTGTTGCTTCCAGGGTGGGGCTGGCACCCACGGCAGTGAGCATTCGTTTTCTCCATTTCTAAAGGGGAACAGCTCTGCCTCCACCCAAATTCAGAAAGTGAGGAGTTTCTCAAATATAGGGAGGAGGATGGATTGCTCTCCCACATCTGTGGAATGCTATCCCACTAAAAAAGCCCCACCAGGCGTCCACTGGTACCATCTGTTTCTAGTATTTTGGAGAACGTCCTCTTTAAGAATAAATGTTGAATCTTCATACATGATTTTCCTGCTCCTGCTGAGAACCTCATGTGATTTTTCTTATTTGACCCATTGATGAGTTCTATAAACAGATTTACTCATATTAAAATGGTTTTGCATTGCATTCTTTGGGTAAACCCTGCTTGGTTGTGGTAAATTATTCTTTTAATAGACTGTTGAATTCCATCTGCTGGGTTTTGTCTCGAATCTCCACGTTTGTATTCATGAGGGAGCTTGGTCTCATTTCCTTTTATTTTATGCTCTTTGTCAGTTTCAATGACACGCTGGACTCTTCCTCTCAGGAGTTTTCTACCCCCTGGTTGGGATTTCAGCTCTGAAATCTTTTTCATAAACTGCAGTCTTCGCTACAGCCCATGTGGCTCATCAAGCGATAGGAAATTATGGGCATGGACACAGATATGATGAGAGAGTCCAGATGCCTGAGGCACCCCTTAAATTACTCTGGGACAATTACCGAGGGCCGACCATGTGCCAGCTGCTCAGTTATTTAACCTGAAGCTTAAATAAGCTTCTCCTCTGTGGGTAGAATTCAGATGACCCATGAGAACCATCTGGAAATAGAGAATGTGAGAGCACACCCGAAGGCCATTTCATCTACCTGTGTGTTATGATTGGAAAATGCAGGCTCACAGAAGGGATAAGACATGCCCCAGGTACATACCCAACTTTGCCTGATTTTTTTGAGCCTCGATCTTTCAAAGACTCCACTTCATAGACAGGGCAGCCAAAATATAGATTCAGACCCTGCTGAAAATATCTTTTGGGCCCCTCAGTAAGTGTGGATAAGCTGAAACTCTTAACACAGCTGGTATTGATGTCCTGTACAGTTAGGCCTCAGGCCCCCTGGAGACCTCTGAGCCCCTGCCAGCTGGCCTACCCCTCATGAGTCCTGTCCAAAGAGAAGTATGAGGAACATCATATATGGCTCAGAGCCTAAGCCGAGGGTTTGGAGTCTGGTACCCTGGTTTTAAACCCCATAGCACATAGTAGTTGTGAGGCCTGGGTTTCGGAAGCCTCAGTTTCTCATCTGTACCATGGGTTACTGAAAGAGCCTAAAGTGAAGCCCACCCTGGGCTCAGAACAAGCACTCAGTTATTTCTGTAAAGAATGCGCTCCGTGCCACACCTGTGGCTGACAGTAAGACTACAGAGATAACTAAGACCGAAGATGGGGTAGTGCAAATGTAGGTTCAAGACACACTTTTTGCTCATAGCAATGGCATCTTTAAAAAGCCTCATCTTTTACTTTTCTCTGGAAGCTATGTTTAACAGAACAAGAAGGTCTTTGAAGAATTATCAGGACATTTCCTCCTCATCCTCTCAAGCTCTTTGATTTTTTATGAAGATACTTTCATGATCTCTTACCTGTGCTCACCTCTTCTTCATTGCTCACAGCCCAGGAGTTCTCTGGGAGCTGTGTCCAGGGCCAGAGTCCCAGGTCAACATCCCACAAATTTCCAACCATCTTCTCCATGCCTCACCTCTCCTGTTCACCCAGTTCCCACTTGGGAGCTTAGTTGTGCCCTCTGGGCCTATGGCCATTGTCTTGTTTCACAACAGAACTGTCTGCAGAGCTTTCCCTTGAGTATTTTACCTTGTATCCATGTCCCCAGNCTCCATGCCTCACCTCTCCTGTTCACCCAGTTCCCACTTGGGAGCTTAGTTGTGCCCTCTGGGCCTATGGCCATTGTCTTGTTTCACAACAGAACTGTCTGCAGAGCTTTCCCTTGAGTATTTTACCTTGTATCCATGTCCCCAGGTCTGGCATCCCAAGATTCTATCCCCTGTTACTTTATAGAATACATAACAGACCAGGGCAAAACTGATCCATAGCAGAGTTCTGCAGATAGTCTGACTCCGTAACAGCCTTGGCCTGTAAAGATGAGGTGCCATGCAAAGGATAAGGTCCCTGATGGCATGTCTGGAGAAATGACTACACTGAGTCACTGAGTGACCTTGGGTGTGTCTATTTCCCCTCTTTGGGTCCCCATTTCCTCTTTTGTGCAATGTAAACCCTTCCTACAGCACTGATCTCCCTGGTCTAATGGACTTTCAAATGGGGCCAGTGAAGTCAAAGGTCTTTGAAAAGTGTAAAGCTGCAAGGCACTCTTATTGGTTGTTCAGTTCAGTTCAGTTCAGTTCAGTCGCTCAGTCGTGTCCGACTCTTTGTGACCCCATGAATCGCAGCANCTGTCTGTACTGGGTGGACCTTCTCCTGTAATGGAGAAATGGAAATCAAAATGACAGGCCTTATGTGTCCGGGTGGGACCCACAAGTGTGTCTTTCAGGCTGAGGAGCTGGTGTAGGCTGGGAGGGCTGCCTTGCAGGGTGAAGCCTTGGAAGTCAGGCTGTGGCTGCACTCTACAGTCCCCTGGCCACGTGGGTAGTTACCACTTGGAGCTACAGGAGTTCTAGGGGGCCATTGGGCTGATTTAGTGCCTCTCCTCAGGGCTCGCGTGCAGACCATTAATTCAATGTCAGCCACAAAGGCCTCCCCGGGACATACCTCTTGCCTCCCAACCCTCCAGCTCCATATATGGTCATCAAAAGCCTGAACCTCATCTCCCATCCACACTCTTTTGATTGCCCCAGAAAAGAAAGCCTTGTGTTCATTTTGAGAAGCTTTGCTAGGCTCTAGGGATATAGTGGTGAGCAAACAGAAGCGTTTCTGCCCTGAAGGGGGCTCATGGCCTGGAGCAGAAGGCAGACAAATCCACTCTGTGCTGTAGAAGGCAGGAACCGGGAGCTAGGAGGACACAGAACAGCCCCTGGCCTGGTGGGGGTGGGGAGGTCCCACCAGGAATGATCTCCCTGAGAAAGGAGTAGTGGTTGGGGCTTGCAGGATGAACTAACAGTTTTGAGCAGTCAGGGCATGCTTGGCTCTAAATTCTATACATGCATCATCTCCTTCACTCCTGCAGCTACAAGTGCTATTGTTGCCTCCATTTTACAGACGAGGACATTGGGGTTTGCAGAGCTTTTGTAAATGGCCCAAAGCCACATTTTTTTGTTATTGTTGTTGTTTTTTCTCTTTTATGTGCTAGAGCTGGGGATTTGAAGCCTGGCTGTCTGGCTTCAGGTCCTGCATATGTAACCACTAACCACAGCAGGTGTTAAGTAAGTAGAGGTGGCAAGATAACAGCCAGCCTGGGGAAGGCACCAAGCGAGGCAGCTCGGCAGAGCACAGCGCCGTGAGTGAGGACAGCCAGGTGCTGGAGGAGGCCTGAAGCCTGCCAGGGCCTTGCAGGGGCTTGGGGGACATTGCAGGCCACATCACGAATTTTACTGTTTATCCGGAGCACAACAGGTTAGAAAACGCAGAAGGAATTTAAGGACAGGAAACACAGGATCAAAATTGTAATTTTAAAAGATCATTCTGTTTACAGAATGGAGAACAGATTGGAAGGGGGCAGGAGTGGATGTGCGGAGACAAATTTAGAGGCCACTGCAGGGCCCAGGGAGGGATGATGCAGCTTGAAGGAGTGGGCCGTGAAGACACAGGGTGGGTGGGAAGTAGGAGTGCAGAGTTCTCTGGAGGGAAAATTGACAGTGTTTGGTGACTGGGGCTGTAGGAGGGGGAGGCCTCAGGGAGATGCTTCAGGTTCTGACTTGCACAACTAGATAAAGAGTGGGGCCACTCACGGAGAGGGAAGACTTCGGGAGAATGCACTTATTTTCTGCATTCATCCATACGTTCCTGTGACTCTCCAATTCTAGGGGCAATTTTACTTTGTGAATATTTAATAATAGCTGTGTCTAAGGGGGCTGGTGTGACACTTCTGGGAAATGACAGAATGGCAGCCTTGTCTTTTCTGCCCTTTAGACCCTGCACTGTCACCAGGAAAGTGACTTAGAGGCACCAGAGCCCACTCCGCACGTGAAGGGAATGAGCTTCTAGGCAGCTTTTCTGGAGGCAAAATCTCAGCCCCTTCTTTCCAAGCTCCCTCGGCAAGAAATTCATACTCTTTCTAGAATTCCACATTCCCCAAAACCCAGGTTCTCCCAAGGAGGGCTGAAAGCAAGGTGGGGATGGGGGACATACACTTAAGCACGTGATGTGGTAAGTATGAAGCAGTTCAACAGAAAATCCCAGGGAATCTGTTCGAAGTCCCACTTCCAGCCCAGCAATTGAAGTAGAGATGAGGAAGTAGCCACTAAACAAATAACAGCAAGCAGTGGGTAAGATTAAGAATCAGCCAACTCCAATCAGTAACACAAAGTTTTGTTGTCCCACCTGAAAAAACCCTCCTCTGGCTGGTGTTTGTTCCATTCCTCACAGTCGAGGCATTTAGTGAAGCAGGTTTACTGGACTTGCTGGTGCCCATCCCGACGCCGCCCCCTTTGGGACCAGGGCTCTCCATCCTCCAGCTGCCAGGAATGGAAGCTTCTGGCAGCTCATAGCCAAGTCCACTCTGGAAACAGCCCTCCATCTCCTTGCTGCCATACTCAAGGTTGGGTGCTTTTCCTGAGGCAGCCTTGCCTAATCGAGACAAACCTAAAGGCCACCCCAGCTGCAGAGCTCCAGCCCCAGAGGTTCCCGGTGTATTGGGCATCCCTGTGGGATTCAGTGCTAAATGAAAATGAGGGGCTCCCTTGTTTAAATTATTAAGCATTTCAAGACAGCAATGGATGGCATAGCACTGAACCAAGCCCTGGGTCTGTCTGAGCACAAGGCCTGGTGATTATAGTCTGAGCACACCCACAAAATCAGCTCTGCCGGCATTGGGGCAGGGGGATACAGTCCAGTCCTATAACCTGGACCATGCTAGGCTGAAGAGCACGGAGTCCTGCTGGTCCCAGGGCCGTGCTGCTCACTCCCCCATGGCTGGGAACCACCCGGGAGCTGGCGATCCAGCAGTTCTGGTGCAGGACTTGCAGTTCTGACTAGCTCCCTGGGGACACCTGAGGCTGACTGTCTTCAGGTCACACTTAAAGTAACAAGGTCCCAAGAGACAGCTCAGGTCAATGATGTGGACCTGGACATCAGTGTTTCTTTTCACTTGGCCTCTCCGGCTACAGATCTTATCTTTAGGGACCTGGCACTTCTGTTCTGAACTGTGAGAAGATAGGCAAGAGTTAGACTCACCTGTTATGTCATGAGTCAGTTTGGGTTTAGTCAAAGATGGGCTCTCCTAAAGGTAGGTCAGAGAAGGGATTGGCACCCCACTCCAGTACTCTTGCCTGGAAAATCACATGGACGGAGAAGCATGGGGTTGCTAAGAGTCGGACACGGCTGAGCGACTTCACTTTCCCTTTTCACTTTCATGCATTGGAGAAGGAAATGGCAACCCATCCCAGTGTTCTTGCCTGGAGAATCCCAGGGACGGGGGAGCCTGGTGGGCTGCCATCTCTGGGGTTGCACAGAGTCGGACACGACTGAAGCGACTTAGCAGCAGCAGCAAAGGTAGGTAGTCTGTATCAATCTGTTCTTGGTAACAGGAACAATGACAACACAAAGATAACTTAGCAGGTTGTATTTATTGAGCACAAACCATATGCTAGAAACAGAACTAACCATTTCACAGGCATTGTCTTTTTTCCCCACAGTTTAACTGTGTTTAGTTGAAATGTACTATTAACATTAGCGAATACACATTTTCCAGTCCCTATAATTGGTTTCGGCTCAAATGACAAAATTATATTTTAATTATGTACATTGTTATATGGTTGTTTATGTCACTTAAGGGCTTCAAAAGAAAAAAAAGCATTTAAAGACACATAAACTTTTTACTACTAATTCTATTTGTTTAAAATTTATTTATTTTCTTAAATTTTTTTGGTTGTACCATGCAGCATGTGGTATCTTAGTTTCCCAGCCAGGGATCAAACCCATATCCCCTGCCTTGGAAATGTGGAGTCTTAACCACTGGGCCACCAGGGAAGTCCCTACTACTAATTTTCATGCATAATCTTGCATATGCCCGCCAACCACCTTAATGCCCATTTTACAGATGTGGAAACTGAAATAAGAACTGTTCAGTAACCTACCCTTTCTGCCTGGCTCCCAAGTCCTGCTCTTAAATACTCTCAAGTAGTTGGTCTTAGTTGCGAATAGACGGGAACAGGTTTACACTAAAGAGTCTGCAGTGTGAACTGACGGGATCGTTCATTTGCTCTTCACGGCCATCCTGAAACACAGCACAGGGATTCAGTAAACTGAATAGATAAAGTGATTGAGGCCTGGAGCTGATAAGTGACTTGCCAAGTTCAGAGCCAGCCTGTGGGAGATGGAAAGCCCAGGGAACCAGGACCCTGTGGGCACCCCATGCTGTCACATCTCCATGGGAGGGCTAACAGGAAGCGGAGTGTTTGGGGAGGTGGGGACCCAGCTCCAAGACGGAAGTGTTCAGGCAGTGGCTCCAGGAAAAGGGCAGGTTCAGGGACAGCACTGGGGAGACATGTCCTCCCAGGAGGGGCCTTCCTTAGGGGCTGGTGCTGAGCTTCTGCTGCCGTAGGAGAGGGTGAGAACTTACCCCTTCCTAAGGGCTCTCCTCTGATCTGGAGCAAAGAGCTAGAAGGGAAGCCTCAGACCCTTGGGTTGGAAGACTGACTCCACCTATTGCTGGCGAATTGGTCTCAGTGTTTATGCAGTGGAATTAAGAACAGTGCCCTCCCTCCACCCCCAAACTGGTTTGTTAGGAGGATTAAATGAGTTCATTCATGGAGGGCCCTGAGAAGAACGTCTGATACTCCTCTGGTAAGAATTGCATGTGTGCTAAGTAGCTTCAGTCGTGTCCGACTCTTTGCAACCCTCTGGACTGTAATCCACCAAGCTCCTCTGTGCATGGGATTCTCCAGGCAAGAATACTTAGAGTGGATTGCCACACCTTTCTGTGGGACATCTTCCCGACCAGGGATCGCACCCGGGTCTCCTGCATTGCCGGCAGATTCTTTTACCACTGTGCCACGAGGGAAGCCCTGAAAGTAAGTGTTAGTCACTCAGTCGTGTCTGACTCTTTGTGACCCCATGGACTGTAGCCCACCAGACTCCTCTGTCCATGGGATTCTCCAGGCAAGAATACTGGAGTGGGTTGCCATGCCCTTCTCCAGGGGATCTTCCTGATCCAGGGATCGAACTCACATCTCTCACATCTCCTGCATTGGCAGGCGGGTTCTTTATGCTAATGCCACCTGGGAAGAGTTCATGCAAGTGGCTCTCACCTCCAACATTGGATGCAACCAACAGCAGGTCCCCCTGAGCTGAGGGCCTGGTATTTCCTTGTCTCATCAACTACCAGCCTTCACCGTGTTGGTGGGACCCAGCCCCCATATTTCTATCCTCCAGATCTCCCTTCTGTTGACATGTTGGGAAGCAGATCATTGTTGAAATTCTTCTCCATCCATATGGAATATACACAACCTTCAAAGAAAATGACACACCAATTTTCTCTCCAAGTGTGATGAAATACAAACAGCTCACCTCAGGGGCAGGATGACTTTGTTTTGGTCACAGCTTTGCCATTAGGTAGCTGTGTGATTTGGGGAAAGCATCTAAACTTTCTGGACTGTGGTTTCCCCATCTAAACTATGGAGAAGTTGGATTTCATTTTAATTTTTTAAAAAAGTGCCCCGAGCCCCTACGCCAAGCTGGGCAAAGTGTGGGGCCCTAGGGACATAAGACTAAAGAAGCCAAGCGCCTCTCCTCAAGGGATTCCACCCCAGAGGAACGCCACTGGAGGGATGCATCATTTAATACTTGGGTTTGGCTCTGACAGTCTAGAATTATGCCCATTCTCAGTCTTGACTCCTACCAACCGTATTGTGTTCGGCAATGAACAAATAAATATGTCTGTGGCTAATCTTTGTTCTTCCATCAGGTACACAACCATTCTAGTCAAAGAATCATTCCAATGGCAATCATCTAAATTCTGAACAACTGGCTTGGTTCTGACAATCTGAGTTCTGAACCACTGGCTTGGTATCTGCCCCAACAACGTCCTCTTGCTGGTCAAAGTCCAATGGCTTCCAAAGTTTAGATCCAGTGATATTACAGGTGATCTTTAGTTTCTCAGGGTTAGTGGAGACAGAGACATTGAGAGGTCCCCTCTGACATTCTCCCAGCTTACCTGTGCCCTTTTCCAAGAGGCCTCTGGCTGGTACTTTACATCAGCAAGCCTGGAGGCTTATGTCTCAGTAATTCAACAACCACGGCAGCTGGTTCTTTTCTCTTAAGATTTAAGACTTGCCATTTATCTGTGTCAAAATTGCAAAGGAGCAAGTTTCCAAAGACAGATTTATTATGTGTGTGGAGTGTCTCAGGTGCAGCAGTGCATAGAGATGGGCTGAATTCCATATTTTCTCTCAGTTTTTGTTCTATAAAAATAGCTACTTTGACTTTGCATTCAGACAAGTGAGAAATATACAGTCATGAGCTGTGAGCCACCACGGGGCATTCACAGAAAGTAATATTATTGTGGGACTGGGTTCTAGCCATTGGTTTTAGGGTCAGCTGCCAGGCTTACACAGGCACCGGCTTAAGCAAGAAGCATGCTGTAACCAGAACCGACCACATCCTTTGGGAGGCTCAGTGCTAAATGAAAATGTGGGACCTCAAGGTTAAAAAGTAGGAAAAAAATGCTGTAATAGATAAAGCCTTTCCCTTTCGTCTGTGGTCTTTCTCTCACTTGTCACGGTGCTTGTCATTTGCTATTTAATGTTATCCTAAGAAAAGTTAAAGTTTTCCATTAGAGGTACAACATTTTTAAATTTTCAGAAAGTCTAGTTGTGTTTTGTGTGTGTGTTTGTTTTTTTATTGTCTGTATCTATGGCATTCTTTTGGAGAAGGAAATGGCAACCCACTCTAGTATTCTTGCCTGGAGAATCCCAGGGACGGGGGAGCCTGGTGGGCTGCCGTCTATGGGGTCGCACAGAGTCGGACACGACTGAAGCGACTTAGCAGCAGCAGCAGCACTGCTTTTACTGTTTACTTATTTATTGTGCAATGCAAAGTTAAATGCAAATGTAAAGCATATAACTCCTAGGTGGAAGCACTGAAATTATACAACTGTATTTCGCAGCTTGTCCCCAGTGGATGTCTTGAGTGCTCTAGAAAAGACAAACCCAAGCCAGGATCAGGAATACAGAAGGAAGAAAGGATCTGCAGGCAGGGAGCTGGCTGAGGGGGTGCTCCAGGCATGCAGTGTGAGTCCTCCCTGGTGTCCTGCAACTCCTCCCCAGGATGCAAGGCATATGTGTGCTCATTCTGGCCTGAGAGCTTCCAGCTTTGCCTTCCTGCTGCCCCCCACATCCTCAGTACTGAGATCTTGTGCATCTTGGGGATGGGGGCTGGAGACATCAAGCCAGACATCTCCTCCCATGAACTCATCACCAACAGGCACAGCAGATGGGTTGCTCCACAGATTTTTAAATGTTCATGCTGGAATGGACATTAGCTTCTAATCCTTGGAAACTGTTTTGTCTTATTTGGGCAAAAAGTCTTTGCAGATGTGATTAAGCTGAGGAACTTGCAAGGGAAAGATTATCCTGGGTGGTCTGGGTGGGCCCTAAATGCCATCGTAAGTGTCCTTATGAGAGAGGCAGAGGGAGATTCCACATGTAGACAGAAGAGAAGTCAGTGTAAAGATGGAGGAAGAGATGGGGTTGCTGAGCACAGGGAACGTGGAGCCACCAGAAGCCGCAAGAGGCAAGGAACAGATTCTCCCCTAGAGCTTCTGGAGGGAGCTTAGAGCTGCTGGCAGCTTGGTTTTAGCCAGTGAAATTGATTTTGGACTTCTGACTCACAGAACTATGGGAGAACAGTTCTGTTTCAAGCCACAGTGCTTGTGGTAGTTTGTTACAGCAGTTTTAGAAAACCAAAACACAAGCTACTAGAATTAGTAAGTATAATCAGGAAAGTTGCCAGACACAAGGTCAATACACAAAAATCAACTATGTTTCTATCAGTGACTAATAAATTAAAAACTAGAATAAAATATTCCATTTATAATAAACATCAAATTCCTATTGTTAAATCCAATGAAAAAAGTAGAGCCCTGAAATATTGCTGATATAAATTAAAGAAGACCTAATTAAATGAAGGTATATACTGTGGTCATGGATTGGAAAACTGCAAGATGCAGTTTTGCAAGATTGCGATACTGCAAGATGTCAATTATCCCCATATTAATCTATAGATTGTATAATGCCAATAAAATTCTGGTAGTTTTTTTACATTGATAAACTGATTCCAAAATTTATATAGAAATGCAAAGGACAAAGAATAGCCTAGGCAATCTCGAAGAAGAATAACATCAGACAGCTTACATTACCAGACAAGATCCATTATTAATTTACTATAATTTAGACAATATGAAACTGTCACAAGGATAGAAACACTTATCAATGGTATAAAATAAAGCTCAGAAACAGACTCACATATATAATGATCTGATTTATTAATTAGGCAGTGCATAGGAAAAGAGTTTGTTAGTAAATATTTCTCAATTGATTTTATGTAAAAGATAGTACTTCTATTCCTACTTCTTATCAAGCATAAAATCAAATACATATGGATAGCAGCTCTAAGTGTTAATGATAAAAAATAAACTTGTAGAGTAAAGCATAGAATAATGTCTTCATGACTCTGAATAAGCAAAGCTTTTTTTTTTTTTTAAGGACACAAAACTGCTAACCAACCAAAGAAAAATATATTAATAATTTAGAAGAACTTTGGTTTTCTAAAAGACATCATTAAGAGAGTAAAAAGGTAATGAATGCCCAGAGTAGAAAAGATATTTGCAATACATATATCTAATTAAGAACTTGTATCCAGAACATACAAAGAACTCCTACAAATCAATTAGAAAAAGACAACCCAATAGAAAAAATTGGCAAAAGGCTTTAATAGACACCTCACCAAGAGAACATCTGAAGGGCAGCAAACAAACAGAAAAACAAAAAACAGCCCTAAACCAACCACATGAAGAGGTACTAAATGTCATTAATTATCAAGGAAATGCCTCAATTGTACTATCACACACCCACCAAAATGGCTAAAGTGATAAAGATGAAAGGTTTCAAATCAAGGTGGGTGAGGGTATGGAGCAAAAGAAATTCTACTCTGCTGGGAGGAGTGTAAATCGGTGCAATTATTTTGATCAACTGTTCGTCAGTGTCTAATAAAGCTGAACATATGCATACCTCATGGCCCAGTTATACACCAAATAGAAAGGCATTCATGCATTCACCAAACAATATGTACTACAATAATCATAGCAGCATTATGGATATTACCCAAATGTCCACCAGAATAAATAAAGTGAGATATTCATATAATGGATGTCTATACAGATGTGAAAATAAATGGTCTAATTCCATGCAACAATATGTATGAAACCCAGAAAACATAATATTGAGTGAAAAAAAACTAGATTCCAGTAAATATCCATTTATTATTCCGTTTGGTTTCCGCCCAGAAACCAACAAAACAAATCTTTACTGTTAGACTCTGGAAGAATGTCTCCCCTTCAGTAGGTGCAGTAACTGGAAGGGACCACAGAGAGGGACTTGGAGGCACTGGTCATGTTTTATTTCTTGACTTCGGTGCTGGTTACATGTGTATGTTTAGTTTGTGAAAATTCATTGAGCTGGAAGCATATTTTGCTTCAACAGAAAGTATATAAAATCTCATTTTATATAAAAACATTAGGACTGGGATTAATGAAAGTAATTTAGCACAGGTCCTGGCACATAGTAACTATTTTTTAAAGACTTCTTCCAATTTATTTTATATTTTTATCTTTTTATTTTATACTAGAGTATAGCTGATTAACAATGTGATAGCTTCAGGTGGACAGCAAAGGGACTCAGCTGTACATATATACATATCCGTTCTCCCCAAACTCCCCTTCCATCCAGGCTGCCATACAACATTGAGCAGAGTTTCACATGCTATACAATAGGTTCTTGTTGGTTATCCATTTTAAATATGGCAGTGTGTACATGTTGATCCCAAACTTTCTAACTAACCCTTCCCCTCATCCTTCCCTTCTGGCAACCAAAAGTTCAGTCTCTAAGTCTGTGAGTCTGTTTCTGTAAAAAGACAGCTATTTTTATTATTGCTACATAATAGAAATGATTTCCTGAGGGACAGCTGCTACAGCTGCTACTGCCTCCTTCATTTTGGCTTGCTTGATGTTAGCCTGACAAATGAGGCCCTGTCCAGCCCTGACTCTGCTACAGTGACTCTGAAATTTGTCAAAATTTGTGCAGCAATGCAGATCATCATCAGACGTGTGAACTGAAATCTGGTGAACAGTAATGTCTGTTAACAAGGAGTTATTGTTCTCCACTTTCAACGTTTTTCTAAAGCAGTTCTGGCAAATGAGGCCAAGACTCATGAAAGGGCAATGACTAAGGTTTTCCAGAATTGTGTCTGACGTGGATTTCACATACAGGTGCATTATCTAGGTGAGATTTAGAAATGGCTTCACTGGGGACTTTTGCAGGGGCCAAGGTGTTCTGTGTGTACGTGTGTGTGCATGCGCGCGTGCACGTGCACGCTCAGTAGTGCCCGACTCTTTGCCACCCCAATGACTATAGCTTGCCAGACTCCTCTGTCCATGGAGTTTCCCAGGCAACAATATTGGAGTGGGTTGCCATTTCTTACTCTAGGGTATTCTAAAAGTTGCTGTAATGTTCTTTGCTTTTGCCTCCTCAGCACATGCTGGCCCCATTTGCCCTCTGTATGAAGCTTTGTATTGTTTCCCTTCGTGATAAGGATCAGATCCAGATGTAATTCATGTTGCGCATCCCTATCCATTTGTTTGTCTACACATTTCCTTTTTCCAGAAAGGCACTAAGTAGCTTACATGAATATTACTGTTGGAGTTACCTTTAGGGTATTTGCCTCACCCATGACCCTTCTCTTATAAGCTGCCCCTCTCAGTTTTAGTGGTGGGTCTGGAAGGCATGTTTGCATTTCATTGGGTGAAATGGCCATGACCCATGGTCAAGGTGACCCATGACCCTAAGTGAATAGATCAGGTGGAGGTGATTGACCCAACTTGGGCCACTTGCAGTCTTTCTCCTGAGATTTGAAAATGATGCGTAGAGACAGTAGTCACTGTCCACTGAGTGGCTGAATGGACAGTTGTACTGACCCATTTTCACAGGAAGAGAAGAAAGGAAGTCTACAGCGACAGACAGAAGGAAATAGACGCAGAGAAGAAAGTAGAAAGCAGGTATTTGAAGAAGAGAAAGGAGAGAGACGGGGATGCCTTGGTTTCTTATATTTCTCTCAATTCTGGTTTTTGTCTCCTGTGGGCCAACTGCACTCTCTCCCCTGGGGCCGTGAGATGACCTTGTACTATTACAATGCCCTTCTCCTCTTCTTTGTGCCTGAAGCTAGCTCAAGTAGATTGTCTGATTTCAGGCTAAAATAATAAATATTCCAACAAGAAACTAATATTTAAAATGTGTCAACAAATGGAAAATATGTCAACAAATGTCATTTAAAACCTGTCCTCATAATGAAAACTAGTATGATATCAGGAGAGAGGAGAGGATACCAACAGCAGCCACAGGACCCTATCCATTTTCTGCTAGCAGCCACAGATGCCAAGGAGGATGAGTCATCAAGATCAGGTATTCTCAACCCTGAACTGCATAAGAGGGACATGGGAGCTTCTAAAATATACTCCCAGGCCCCACCCTGGAGACCATGATTCAGTTACTCTGCTCTGGGATCTTGGTGTTGGAAAAGCTCCCTTGTGATTCTAAAGTGTGGCCAGGGTCAAGAGCCACTGAGTGACATTATTCACAAGATGTAGAAATAAAAATACATAATAAGCCAAACAAAAACAGTTCCTTAAGAGAAGTATAGAAATAGTATTGTGGCCACAGAGAGAAATCCCTTCCACAGAGCCTCATTTGCAGGGTATGTGTTGTGCTCAACAATGTCCCCATAGCAAGTACAGATGTGGCTCTGAATGTGAGCTGATGGATAATCCCAGAGCACATCTGGTAAAACACTTTCACCAGGGGGGGCAAAGTGTCTCAGTTGTGTGGCTTCATCTTAGAGTGAATTTTAGAGTACTTAGAGCAAATGTTTATACTAAGACTCCTGAAATTTAAAGCATCGTCCACCCCCCACCCTGAGGAGAGGGACCATAATTTTCATCAGATCAGTGGTAACTCTGAGTTCCAGAAAGTTTCAGTTGAAGGAGAAGTTTTCACAGGCTATCTTTTCAATGATTCTCTGTCATACAGGGGTCTCCCAGCTGCCCAAGCAGGCTTCCAGATAGACCCATTTATGGGCACCCAACAGGTGTAGAGCCTGCTGTGTTGCCGACTTAAGCATGGGGCAAATTTGCCTTAATAGCTGGTTAGCAGGATGAGGATTGGTGTCCCCTTAAGAAACAGTGAGGAACCTGGCAAGAACACATGCGTGAATAGAAAGCAAAGAGGAAGGCTGAAGAGGGGCCAAGATGCTCCTTAGAAAGCATCTGAGATACACTCTAGTGCACAGGCAAAAGAGCAACAAAACCCCCAAAGTTCTCTATCTGAGCATAAACAGCAATAATTTCTGCTTGAAAAAAATTTAAAGCAAGTGGACCAAATACCCATATTGTTCATAAAACATCTCTGTAAACACCCATGGAACATTTAACCTTGAGAAATATAGTTTCCTGGTGCTGTCTCTAAGCTAAATTGTTTGCAAAATATATGGCTATGTGACTGAATTAGTTAACTTCTTCTTTGGGGTTATTGACCATAAGTCAGTTTAATGCTGGAGGCTGTCTACCAAAAATGATGACTTTGTTTTTAGAAGCATTTGATCTCTAGTCCTTCTTTACAACATTAATTGGATAGTAGATAAGTCATCTATCAAGGTCAGTCTTGGCTCATGACATTGGACTATGATATCTAGGAATAAAGATATATATACCCTTTCAATTTTTTATAACTAGGGGTTATATCCTGATATCTTATTCACTGAAGAGAAATAGCAAGACTTTGAGGTGTTGATTAAACAGAAGGCAAGCCAGAATAAATACCTGTTTTATCTCTTTGGGAAATGCCATCTGATTCATCAAAAGGGTATTTTTATTAGGTAGTTCCTAAATCAGGCTTTGGGGCTTCCCTGGTGGCTCAGTGGTAAAGAATCCACCTGCTAATGCAGTTGATGTGGGTTCAATCCCTGGATCAGAAAGATCCCCTGGAGAATGAAATGGCAACCTATTCCAGTATTCTTGAGAAGTCCCACGGATAGAGGTATCTGGCGGGCTAGAGTCCATGGGGTTACAAAGAGATGGACACAACTTATCAACTAAAACAACAACAACAAAACCAGGCTTTAGCTAACTACAGCCATGGGCCAAATTTAGTCTGTAGCCTGTTTTTGTGTAGCCTACAAGATAAGAAGTTCATGGTTCACATACTGTTGAAGCCTGGCTTGGAGAATTTTGAGAATTACTTTGCTAGCAAAATCCCATGGACGGAGGAGCCTGGTAGGCTGCAGTCCATGGGTTTGCAAAGAGTTGGACACGACTGAGCGACTTCACTTTCACTTTTCACTTTCATGCATTGGAGAAGGAAACGGCAACCCACTCCAGTGTTCTTTTCTGGAGAATCCCAGGGACAGGGGAGCCTGGTGGGCTGCCGTCTATGGGGCTCACAGAGTCGGACATGACTGAAGCGACTTAGCAGCAGTAGCAGCAGCGTGTGAGATGAGTGCAATTGTGTGGTAGTTTGAACATTCTTTAGCATTGCCTTTCTTTGGGACTGGAATGAAAACTGCACTTTCTCAGTCCTGTGGCCATTGCTGAGTTTTCCAGATTTGCTGGCATATTTAGTGCAGCACTTTCACAGCGTCATCTTTTAGGATTTGAAATAGCTCAACTGGAATTCCATCACCTCCACTAGCTTTGGTCATAGTGATGCTTCCTAAGGCCCTCTTGACTTTGAATTTCAGGATGTCTGGCTCTAGGTGAGTGATCACACCATTGTGGTTATCTGGGTCATGAAGATCTTTTTTGTATAGTTCTTCTGTGGGATGACAGAATGAGATGGTTGGATGGCATCATTGACTCAATGGAGATGAGTTTGGGTAAACTCTGGGAGTTGGTGATAGACAGGGAGGCCTGGCGTGCTGCAGTCCAGGGGTTCACAAAGAGTTGGACACAATTGAGTGACTGAACTGAACTCTGTGTAGTCTTGCTACCTCTTCTTAATATCTTCTGCTTCTGTTAGGCCCATACAAGTTTCTGTCCTTTATTGTGCCCATCTCTGCATGAAATGTTCCCTTGGTATCTCTAATTTTCTTGAAGAGATCTCTAGTCTTTCTCATTCTATTGTTTTCCTCTATTTCTTTGCCTTGATCACTGAGGAAGGCTTTCTTATCTCTCCTTGCTATTCTTTGGAACTCTGCATTCAAATGTGTATATCTTTCCTATGCCTTTCACTTCTCTTCTTTTCTCAGCTATTTGTAAGGTGTCATCCAACAATCATTTTGCCTTTTTGCATTTCTTTTTCTTGGGGATGGTCTTGATGCCTGCTTTCTGTACAATATCATGAATCTCCATCCATAGTTCCTCAGGCACTCTGTCTATAAGACTAATCCCTTGAATCTATTTGTCACTTCAATTGTAAGGGATTTGATTTAGGTCATACATGAATGGTCTAGTGGTTTTTCCTACTTTCTTCATTTTAAGCCTGAATTTGGCAATAAGGAGTTGATGATCTGAGCCACAGTCAGCTCCCAGTCTTGTTTTTGCTGACTGTATAGAGCTTCTCCATCTTTGGCTGCAAAGAATATAATCAATCTGATTTCAGTATTGACCATCTGGTGATGCCCATGTGTAGAGTCTTCTTTTATGTTGTTGGAAAAGAGTGTTTGCTATGACCTGTGCATTCTCTTCACAAAACTGTTAGCCTTTGACCCGCTTTGTTTTGTAATCCAAGGCCAAATTTGCCTGTTACTTCAGGTATCCCTTGACTTCCTACTTTTGCATGCCAGTCCCTTATAATGAAAAAGACATCTTTTGGGGGTGTTAGTTCTAGAAGGTCTTGTAGGTCTTCATAGAACTGTTCAACTTCAGCTTCTTTAGCATTACTGGTCGGGGTATAGACTTGGATTACTGTGATATATAATGGTTTGCCTTGGAAACAAACAGAGATCATTCTGTCATTTTTGAGATTGCATCCAAGTACTGCATTTTGGACTCTGTTGTTGACTATGATGACTACGCCATTTCTTCCAAGGGATTCTTGCCCACAGTAGTAGATAAAATGGTCATCTGAGTTAATTCACCCATTCCAGTCCATTTTAGTTCACTGATCACTAAAATGTTGATGTTAACTCTTTAGAAAAGGCAGAGGAACCAGAGATCAAATTGCCAACATCTGCTGGATCAGAGAAAAAGCAAGAGAGTTCCAGAAAAACATCTACTTCTGCTTTATTCTTTGACTATGCCAAAGCCTTTGACTGTGTGGATCACAACAAACTGTGGAAAATTCTTCAAGAGATGGGAATACCAGACCACCTGACCTGCCTCTTGAGAAATCTGTATGCAGGTCAAGAAGCAACTGGACATGGAACAACTGACTCAGAAAAGGAGTACGTCAAGGCTGTATATTGTCACCTTACTTATTTAACTNTCAAGAGATGGGAATACCAGACCACCTGACCTGCCTCTTGAGAAATCTGTATGCAGGTCAAGAAGCAACTGGACATGGAACAACTGACTCAGAAAAGGAGTACGTCAAGGCTGTATATTGTCACCTTACTTATTTAACTTATATGCAGAGTACACCATGTGAAATGCCAGGATGGATGAAGCACAAGCTGGAATCAGTATTGCCGGGAGAAATATCAATAACCTCAGATATGCAGATGACATCACCCTTATGGCAGAAATCAAAGAAGAACTAATGAGCCTCTTGATGAAAGTGAAAGAGGAGAGTGAAAAAGTTGGCTAAAAACTGAACATTCAGAAAACTAAGATCATGGCATCCAGTCCTATCACTTCATGGCAACTGGATGGGGAAACAGTGGAAACAGTGAGAGACTTTATTTTCTTAGGCTCCAAAATCACTGCAGATGGTGACTGCAGCTATGAAATCAAAAGACGCTTACTCCTTGGAAGAAAAGTGATGGCCAACCTAGACAGCATATTGAAAAGCAGAGACATTACTTTGCCAACAAAGGTCCGTCTAGTCAAAGCTATGGTTTTTCCAGTAGTCATGTATGGATGTGAGAGTTGGGGTATAAAGAAAGCTGAGCATCGAAGAATTGATGCTTTTGAACTGTGGTGTTGGAGAAGACTCTTGAGAGACCTTTGGACTGCAGGGAGATCTAACCAGTCCATCCTAAAGGAAATCAATCCTAAATATTCATTGGAAGGAATGATGCTGATGCTGAAGTGTCAATTCTTTGGCCACCTGGGCAGAGCCGACTCATTTGAAAAGACCCTGATGCTGGGAAAGATTGAAGGTGGGAGGAGAAGGGGATGACAGAGGATGAGATGGTTGGACGATATCACCGACTTGATGGACGTGAGTTTGAGTAGGCTCCGGGAGTTGGTGATGGACAAGAAAGCCTGGCGTGTTGCAGTCCATGGGGTCGCAAAGAGTTGAACACAACTGAGAGACTGAACTGACTGACAAGAGAAGACTGTTCTTTTGCACTTTAAACTGGTTGAAAAAACCAGAGGAATAGTATTTTGTAACCCACAAAAGTTATATAAAATCAAATTTCAGTGTTCATATTAAGAGTTTACTGAAATGCCACCCTGCTTGTTATACATTGTCTATGACTGGCTTCATTCTACAGTGGCAGAGTTGGATCGTGGCAACACAGGTTGTATGGCCTCACAGCCTGTTATTTACCCTCTGGCCCTCTCCAAGAAAAGCTTGTAGACCCTGTGCCAGTGGAATGCAAGCAGCAGCCACACTGAGGCCATATGTGTGCTGTTGCTTCAGTCCTGTTTGACTCTGTGTGACCCTATGGACTTTAGCCTGTCAATTTCCTCTGTCCATGGGATTCTCCAGGCAAGGATACTGGAGTGGGTTGCCATGCCCTTCTCCAGGAGATCTTCCTGACCCAGGGATTGAACCTGCGTCTCTTATGTCTTCTGCATGGGCAGGTGTTTCTTTACCACTGGAGCCACTTGGGAAGCCCACATTGAGGCCATTTAACACTTATCCACAAAGGTCAAAGAACTGTCAAATACTACAAACCATCTTATATCATTCTTAGGAAAAATTTTCCCCATAAGAAATAGTACAATAGTCAGTAGTAGAATAACCATGCCTAAAACATATTCTATTCGAGAATAGAACATTGGACTGAGAATCTTCCAATGTTGGAAGACAAAAGACAAAAAGTCAACCATCATGCATTTGGATGAAATTGAATAATTGTGGGTGTATAGGAAATGCTCTCAAAAATGGGAGATACCACTTTTGAAGTCATTTAATGATTCAGGCAAATATTCATTGATAGATTACTGTGTGTAAAATATTGTGCCCAGAGTATTTATAACAGACTTAAATCTAAAAGGAGACCACTGAGACCAACCCTGAGTAGTTCTGGACACAGGAGATTTTGTTCAGGTGTTTTATTTAGCTTGAGGCCTTTGTTTCAATCAACTGTATAAAATGAGAGATCATTACCAGGCCTGAGTCAGCAAGTGGCCTGGGATCTACAAGACTTGAATAATTGAGCTTGCCTTGTACGGCTGTGGAAATTAAGCTTCTGGCCTCTCAGTCATCAAATGCATACATCCTGTAATTATTTTCTAGACTGTTCCCATTGCTGGTTGTCATGGCATGGATCAGTTACACCTGCAGGAGCTTAGCATAAGATCCGGAGTTGCCAGTGTGTTTTCTCTCTTCCTTGGGGTTATTGTTTGACCACACACTAGGTGAGTAAGCACCTTATTTCCTAGGATACGACACGGAGAGAAGTGTATCTAAGTAATCAGCATTCTACTTGGGAGGGAATCCAAGAGAAACCATCTCCCTTGAGGCAGGGGAAGGAACGTTTAATAGCTGACTAGATAGAAACTGGTGACTCGGTGATGAAGAATACGCCTGCAAAGCTGGAGGTGCGTGTTTGGTCCCTGGGTCAGGAAGATCCCCTGGGGAAGGAAATGGCAACCCACTCCAGTACTCTTGCCTGGGAAATTGACTGGACAGAGGAGCATGGTGGGCTACAGTCCATGGGGTCACAAAAGAATCGGATAAGGCTCAGCGACTAAGCAACAACCACAACAAGATAGAAACTGGTCCTAGCAGGGTCTCATTGACTTGGGGATGAAGGATTTAAAGACAGGAAGTCTGTCCCACAGTTTTGGAGGGATGGGAGGGCAGGCTGCCACACAACTCCCTCCATCAAATGTGTCAGGTTGTATGAAGAGAATCATCATGCTGGGGAGAGCTAACATGAGTCTTCTGGGTTTTCAGTGGACGGGGTGGATTTAAGACTACTGAATAAGAAAGGGAGCCTCTAGGGTCAGGGTGTTACTTTTAGGTCAAATACAAGGAAGAAGTGTCTCAAACCTCTTCTTACAGGTGAGCTTTCCTTTTGCTACCACAGCTATAGCAATGAGTTCTGGCTAGCCATTGTAAAAAGAAATGATGATGATAACATACATATAAGAAAAGGGAAAAATGAATAAGGTGATATCAATCATGAGAGTATAGCAAGTTAGGAGATTAAAACCGTGATAAAAAAGCAATGCGCATTTTTAAAAGAATATAAATCACAATAAATTCCGTTAGAAACTTAAAAGTAGCAATCAATAAAGTGGTTGAGATTTAAAAGAAAATGTAAAAGGCTATAAACCAAGAAAATAGAAGGTTAAAATATAAAAGTAAATGAGATGAAAGATTACGATAAAAGAGCAAAAACATTAGTCAAAAAGTAAAAAAAAAGTACAAGTAGATGGAAGGATTAAGAACTAAAAACTATAAAGGTAAAAACAGAAATCACAAGGATAATAACATTAAAGAAGCATCTCTAAATAAAAAATTTTAAATGTGTATAGCGTGAGATAGAAAGATATATATAGCTATGAGGCAGGAACCGGCTGGAAGAAATAAGAACAAGTCTTAGGATGTTCTAGCCAATAGATCAAACCCTCCTGACTAGGGAACTAAAAGAGAAAGGTGGAGCCTTACATTCTGCGAATCACCTTCTACACAAAATCTTTTTATTTAATTTCTTTGTTGTCCACTCTGTGCAGCATATGGGATCTTAGTTTCCCAAGCAGGGGTCAAACCCATGCCCCCTACATTGGAAGTGTGCAGTTTTAACCACTGGACCCCAGGGAAGTCCCATATACCCAAAATTTAGCACAGTTGGAAAGCAGTCAAGTCTTGGCTCTTGTCTGTAATGAGACGAGGCAGGACGCCTTAACACAAACAGCTAGGATGTCAGAGTTGGCCCACATCTGCCTTTTGCAACTATCCAGCAAGAATAATCGTTTCAGGTAGTTATCAACATCTCCACTATTCAATTAATATAATTACTTAAAATTAGATAACAGAATTTACAATAAAACTCAAGTCTAGTTTTTTATTCTACAGCTTTGTTCATCCTAAAGCTTCCAAAGTCTAATCTTCAGTTGCCAAACTTGGGAACTGCCCTTTTCTGTTTGTTCTGAATGTTAACTACTCACTCCTGGCTGTTAGGAATGAAAGAGTAAATTCACTTATTTTCCATTCTACCACATTCCACTTTTCTCCTCTCAGTTTTAAATTGTTGGAGTGTATACCATTTATGTTCTATGGTGTTGCCTTTATTTCCACCCTTGTTCGTATCTGAGTCTGCATGAGTGTGTGTGTGTGCTAAGTCGCTTCAGTTGTGTCTGACTCTGTGACCCCATAAACTGTAGCCAGTCGGGTCCTTTGTTCATGGGGATTCTCGAGGCAAGAATACTGCAGTGGGTTGCACTCCTCCATGGGATCTTCCAATCCAGGGACTGAACCCTCATCTCCATCATTGACTGGTGGGTTCTTTACCACTAGAGCCATCTGGGAAGCCAGGTTAAATATATTTAATGCTTAGTGATATTCTTTTTGCCTGGTTTCCTCCAATCATCTCTTGAGTTCACTCTCTACTCTAGAGTCAGTGTTCTCCAGAAAAACAGAATGAACAGGGTGTGTGTGTGTGTGTGTGTGTGTGTGTGTGTGTGTGTACATATATAGAAAGACATTTATTATAAGGAATTGACTCACACAATTATGGTGGCTGAAAAACCCCCAGATGTGTTTTTTCAAGCTGGAGACCCAGTAGAGCTGATGGTATAGTTCCACTTCAAAAGCCAGAAGGCTTGAGACCCAAGAAGAGCTGATGTTTCAGTTCAAGTCCAAGTCCAAAGGCAGGAAAAGACCAGTGTTACAGCTCTGTAGTCAGGCAGGAGGAATTCTCTCTTACTTGAGGGAAGGGCAGCTTTCCTGTTCTTTTCAGGTCTTCAGCTGACTGGGTGTAATCCACCCACCTTGGGGAGGGCTACCTGCTTTACTCAGTTTACTGATTCAGATATTAATCTCATCCAAAAACCTTTCACAGACATACCTAGAATAATGTTTGATTATATATCTGGGCAGCCTGTGGCCCAGTCAAGTTGACACATAAGATTTAATATCACACGCTATTATTTTCCTCAAGAAAGCCTCCTGAGAACAATATTCCCAGAGCTCTTTCATGTTTAAACCGTTCGGCTTGAAAGTGTGTCTATATATAAGACCTTTGTTTTTAAATTCTTTCCGTTCATTATTTTATAACCGCTTTGAGAGAGTAGTGTTGACATATGTACACTGCCATGTATAAAAGAGATGGCTAGTGGGGAAGCTGCTGTGTAACATAGGGAGCTCAGCCTGGAGCTCTGTGACGGCCTAGAGGAGTAGGATGGGATTTGATAGGAGGAAGGTTCCAGAGGGAGAGGATATATGTATACTTACAGCTGATTCACTTCATTGTACAGCAGAAACGTCATTTCACAACACTGTAAAGCTATTATCCTCCAATTAAAAAAAAATAAAGAATGGTTTCACTATATTGGTGTTCAACAATGCTGTGAGGAAGTCTGAGGCAGCTTGGTTTATCTCCTTTACAAGTGATTTAATCATTGTGCTTGGCTGCTGAAAGAATCCTTTATCTTTAAAATCTAATAATTGCATTAGGACACATCTCAGTTATGATCACTTGGAGTCAGTTTTT
This sequence comes from Neotragus pygmaeus, assembly GCA_006410875.1. NCBI lineage: Eukaryota > Metazoa > Chordata > Mammalia > Artiodactyla > Bovidae > Neotragus > Neotragus pygmaeus. The sequence continues at coordinate 264,070 of SJYV01019494.1, forward strand.
CCTAGCACATGATTTGTCTTTTCAATACGTAAATTCAAATCTTCTTTTACTTTAGGAAAATGTCCTTAAATCTCATTTTAATTATTTTTTGTTGGTTTTTATTGTCTCATAGTTTAGTTTTCCTCTTTGGAGACATGACTTATGCATACGTTGGATTTTCGGTGTATCTTCCTTGTCATTTGCAGGCATCTTCTGTGTTATCTGCAGTCTTTTCTTTCTTGTCTTCCTTCTTTTCTGAAAAGTTTATTTTTTGGAGGGAGGATCTTCCTATTAATTTTCTAATTCTTTTACTTCTCATCTCACTTCTTTCCTGAATTCTTGTATTTCTGATTTTTAAAAAATCACTGCTGGCATCAAGTTTTAAAACAGTATGATGGAACATTTGGTTATAATATTTAGATAGTGAGTTTTCTTCATCTGCAGGAAAGTTTTTCTAGGCTTTGAAAGTATATTATCTTTGTGAGTGTTTGGGTGCGGCCTGTGTCAATTCACTATTTGTTAGCTTAATGTATTAGATGAATTTTTGGACTGACTAGCCTCAGGCAGTTCCTTTGTTCATCTGTGGAGGTGGATGTGAGATGAGATGAGAGAAGACATGGAAAATCTCCAGACTTTGCAACTCAAGGGCTTCCTGTTGTGTTAAGGTGCTGGGCCATTTCCTTTAAATATGGCACCCCCCATGTAGCTATACCCACTCTACCCCTAAACTGCTCAGATGGGCTTCTAGAGCCATCTTTGTTTTTCTCTGTTTCTTTATTGGCCCCTGCCAACAAAAGTGTATTTTTCATGCCTTCTGAGCTGTGCCATACCTGGGTCCTCTTGGACACAATCTCTGGTTCTTCTTAGCCTCACTCACAGAAGTCCCCCCTAGGGTAGTTATCCTCTCCTGCTGGGGATGGAATTTTTGTTGATGATCTGAGGTCTGCACACTCAGTTCTTGTTTCTTCTGGCTTCTCCCATCACTGTGTTTTATGAGGATTCCCATAGGACTCAGCTGGTCACACCTGTTTTGGGGATTATTTAAATGTAACTGGGGATTTTGTGGGTTTTCTCGTTTTATTTAAAACAGTGCTTGTGTTTTTCTTTTCTCAGCCTCTCCCCTCAGTTCTCCTTGTCTCTCTATTTGGTTTCCAAAAGGGGAGAGGAAAAGTCCAAAACAGAATCAAACAGTGCAGTAGTTTGTAAAAATCTCCACAGTAATTTTGATGTCCAGAGGAGAAATGATGGTTCTACAAAAGCCAGGGAATGATAATCACAGCACTTAACAAAATGGCTATCCCTGGATACAGGAAGTGTGCGGGATGCAGGGAAATGCAACTGGGGAAAGAAAGCTTTAATGGTACAGGTGATATTCTATTTCCTTTTAAAAAATAATTTTGTTTATTTATTTATTTTTGTCTGTGCTGGGGCTTCGTTGCTTTGCACGCGATTTACTTGCATCGAGCGGGGGCTACTCTATTTGCGGCGCACAGGCGTCTCCCTGCGGTGGCTTCTCTTTTTGCACAGCACTCGCTCAGAACCAGTGGGCTTTGGTAGTTGTATACATGGGCTCAGTAGTTGCTGCTCGCAGACTCTAGAGCACAGGCTCAGGAGTTGTGGCACAGGAGCGTACTAGCCCCTTGGCAAGTGGATCTTCCTGGACCAGGGATTAAGCCCATGTTTGCATTGGCAGGTGGATTCTTTACCACTGAGGCACCAGGAAACCCAATATTTTATTTCTTAAATTGAGTACTAGATTCAGGAGTACTTACATTATTGTTTGCCATGTGTTATTATGTGTGATTAAAATATTTCATAATAAAAAAATTTAAAAATGCTTTAAACATTCAAGGAGAGAATTACATTTTAGTGATTTGAAATATGATTTATATTAATTTGACTTGCTGATAAATGACTGTAATAGATTGTGTTTAAGGACAACAAAAAAATAGCTCTATTCAGGAAGCTAACAAGCCAATCTTACTACTTCTCTCATCCTCAGACATATGAAAGGACCTTCAGAAAGCCCACCAGGGTACCTAGGATACTGGTATTCTTTTTTTATTTCTTTTTTTAAATTTGAGGTATAGTTAATTTACAATATTATTTTAGTTTCAGGTATATAATGTAATGATTCACAATTTTTTTAAGGTTATACTTCACTTCCTATTACTGTAAAATATTGGCTATATTCCTTGTGCTGTACAATATATCCTTGTGCTGCTGCTGCTGCTAAGTCGCTTCAGTCATGTCCGACTCTGTGCAACCCCACAGACGGCAGCCCATTGGGCTCCGTCATCCCTGGGGTTCTCCAGGCAAGAACACTGGAGTGGGTTGCCATTTCCTTCTCCAATGCATGAAAGTGAAAAGTGAAAGTGAAGTCGCTCAGCCGTGTCTGACTCAGCGACCCCATGGACTGCAGCCTACTAGGCTTCTCCATCCATGGGAGTTTCCAGGCAAGAGTACTGGAGTGGGATGCCATTGCCTTCTCCATATATCCTTGTAGCTTCTATTATATATAATAGTTTGTGTCTCAATCCCCACTCCTATCTTTTCCCTCCTCTTTTACTTATTCCCGCTGGTAACCACTAGTTTCTTCTCTATATCTGTGAATCTGTTTCCTTTTTGCTATATTCATTAGTTTTTTGTTTTGTTTTGTTTTTAAATTCCACATGTAAGTGATGTGGAATACAGTATTTGTCTTTCTCTGTTTGACATTTCAGTAAGTATAATATCCTCCAACTCCAACCATGCTGTTGCAAATGGCAAATTTTTGTTCTTTGTTATGGCTGAGTAGTATTCCATCATGTATATGCATGCGACTTCTTTATTTAGTCATCTTCTGATAGACACTTAGATTGCTTCCATATTGGTGTCCTTAGTTTAAAAGAATACCTGCTATGGTGTCTTTAACTGGACTCTAAAACAAATGCAATATCAAACAATAATACTCCCATGCTGTATTAATCTTGTTAATCCAGGAGAGCATGAAGTGGTAATTAGAGGTCTGGTTAATAATGACATGGTCCTTGATACCACGACTCCATATCCCCTTCTGTTTTACAACCATTTCTCAGAGAACTTAAAACATACTTCCTAAGAATAGGATCAGAAAGCACATGACTATAATAATGACAGAAAAAACAACTTTAATTTTCCATATATTGACATGGAAATTTATGTTGCTAAGGGAAAAATTCACTTAAGTGAATTCCACCTCAGTATTCTTGCCTTGAAAACCCCATGAACAGTATGAAAAGGCAAAATATTAGGATACCAAAAGAGAAACTCCCCAGGTCATTAGTGCCCAATATGCTACTAGAGATCAGTGGAGAAATAACTCCAGAAAGAATGAAGGGATGGAGCCAAAGCAAAAAAATTACCCAGTTGTGCATGTGACTGGTGATAGAAGCAAGATCCAATGCTGTAAAGAGCAATNCAAAGAGTCGGACACGACTGAGTGACTGAACTGAACTGAACTGAAGGGAAAAATAATCGTGTGGACTAATATATATGACATATTCTAGTTTGTAAATAAAATTTAAAGATATCTATATCTTTTTTCTGTAGACAGAAGGGTAGACAATGTTATCATGGCACAGTAGGGATTGATTGGTGTTAGGATAGAGAAATGGAGCTTCACTTCCAAATTTAATAATTTGAAAAGTTTATACTTTTAAACTTATCATGCATGATTTTATTTTATTGTTTTAAACATATTTTTTCAAATAAAAAATAAAATGCATCTCTTCTTGTTATCGCCAGCCTCCAGAGCACTTGCCATCAGTTCCAGCCTGGGAGTGAGTCCCTGCTCCCTACCTGAGGGGCTGGACAGCCTTTGTACCCCTCTTTTGCAGGAGTCCAAGGGCTAGATCACTAGGACCAAAGTCCCCAACCTCATTTCTCCGGGACATCTGGGTGGCTTTCCCTGGTAACACAAGTCTCCCAGGCTCAGCTTCAAAGCTAGCCTTCCCCTCCCCTCACTTCAGGTTCTTATTTTTTTTAATGACAGAAGGAATGTGTTTAAATATCCAGTTCAAAACAGAGAGGCTGTGAAGGTGTCTGTATTTCTTCTCCCCTGGGAGCCCTGATTTGGGTTGTGAGCTGGATATGTGTCTAGGGGTCCTGCCTTGGGTTGCTAATCTCAGTCCCCTGTGGATTCCAATCTGAGCCAGTTCCCTGTGTGTCACAGGAGGAAAGAGACCTGGATGCTGAGGTTATCCTATGGTCAAGAGGCTTTGCTGTCCCCAGGCACTGGGTGTGGCCCATAGGGCTGAGCAGTCCATATCTGCAGGACAGTGGTGTGCGCTGGCCCAAATCAGAACCCAAACGGGGACCGATGATGGCAGGATGTGTGGTTACAGAGCGGGGCTTACTAGCGAATCGTAGACATTTCCCATCGTTTCCAAAAAGGTTTCTCTAAAAATTTCAAACTTGCCATTTTATTGGGGAAAAAAAGGAAATAGGTTTTTTTTTTTTTTTCGTATATACCTGAACTCCAGAAACATCTCCTTGTCAGACGAGGCTCCTATTGCTCCTACAAATAGAGTTCATTATTTTGTCAAAGTGAATTAAAATAGAATATCACTTAGTGAATGTCACATTTCCAGATTTGACATAGTATATAAAAGGTCCTTTTTTTAAAAAAGGAGAGAAATCTGAAAACCTTGGTCAGAAACCCACTTGAAGAAGAAAGACATATAGGCATTAAAAAAATCCCATTTGGGTTTCATAAAATTCCTTTCCAATGTGACAGTCTGGTAGAAATCAAGTAGTTTTCAGTTCCAAAAATGCAATTTTGATTAAAAATTTATCAACCTATTTGGAAGAAAGATACTACATAAACTGAGAATAAGTCTTGTGGGTCCTTTGGAAAGAAGCTGGGAAATTTCCACATTGAAGCGGTAAACAGTGTTCACTCCCTACGAGCAAATATGCTTTCTTAGTGTTTGGAGTGACTCTCTCGTCACATTCCGGTGGTTTATGCTTGTGGCAGCTGAGGATGACCGGAGACACTAGAGGCCAATTCAAGGGGCCACACTCAGGAGGCACTCAAGGATCCAATACTTCTCACCTCACAGGGGGATGGCCTGGGGCCTGGAATCCCGTGCTGCAGAGCCTGCATTTGGACACACCTCTCCTCAAGCTACAAAATACAAAGAAACCAAATGGGACTAAAAACTGCGTACGTGCAAAGTTGGGGCAAATCCTGGACCAAAAGATAACACAAAGCTGAAAAACCCACACTGCCAAATTAAGATTGCCAGGGGAAATATAAATAACCTCAGATATGCAGATGACACTACGTTTATGGCAAAAAAAGTAAAGGGCCTCTTGATTAAAGTGAAAGAGGAGGGTGAAAAAGCTGGTTTATAATTTACCACTCAAAAAACTAAGATCGTGGCATCCAGTTCCATCACTTCATGGAAAATAGGTGGGGAAACAATGGAAACAGTGAGAGACTTTATATTCTTGGGCTCCAAAATCACTGCAGATGGTGACTGTAGCCGTGAAGTTAATAGACACTTGTTCCTTGGAAGAAAAGCTATGACAAAACTAGACAGTGTATTAAAAAACAGAGACATCACTTTGCTGATAAAGATCCGTCTGGTCAAAGCTATGATTTTTCCCAGTAGTCGTATATGGATGTGAGAGTTGGACCATAAAGAAGGCCAAGTGCTGAAGAATGGACATTTTCGAATGATACTGGAGAAGACTCTTGGGAGTTCCTTGGACAACAAGGAGATCAAACCATTCAATCTTAAAGGAAATCAAGCCTGAATATTCATTGGAAAGACTGATGCTGAAGCTAAAGCTCTAATAATTTGGCCACCTAATTCAGAGAGCTGGCTCATTAGAAAAGACCCTGATGCTGGGAAAGATTGAGGGCAGGAGAAGAAGGGTATGATGAAGGATGAGATGGTTGGTGGCATCATTGACTCTATGGACATGAGTCTGACAAAACTCCAGGAGGTAGTGAAGGTCAGGGAAGCATGGCATGCTGCAGACCAAAGAGTCGAAAAGGATCAGACATGACTGAGCAACTGAGTAAGAACGAGTGAAAAACTGGATGTCAGCAGCAAAAGCAGGGCACTGTGATGCCCCCTGCATGCACCACCAACAGAGGGGTGGGCAGACCACCCAAGCCACCCCTCCAGCCTGACCTCTGGGCACACCCCACCCTCACCCCATATAAGGAACTACTTGCACTCCCCTGTGTGGGGAGCAAGCAAAGGAACCTGTTATTCCCCATCCCTCCTGCAGCTGGCACAGAAGCCCCAATAAAGCCTTGCCTGAATTTTATGTCTGGCCTCTAGTCAATTTCTATTGATTGGGGAAGGCCAAGAACCCTGATCATTATCAACAGGATTTCCTGAAAGATTGAAAATCATCACCTCCATCTTCTGGTGCCAGGTAGAAGTGGGCAGCTAAGTGATGAATGTTTTGTCTTGTCTTCTGCCCACAGGGTGCAGGAATCATGAGCCTCTGAGATGAGAGGGAATTAGGAATTATGGGAGCTGTGGGTTCACTTCTACAAGGTTGAATTTAGGGCTCTCTCTTTTCTTTACCCACACTCTGCCCCAACCTTCTTTGATTGATGAACTCTTAGTCAAATATTCTTTGTCCTGGCAAGATTCCCCCTCACTTTTAGGCAAGGATAATCAATTTTGAGCTCTCCAAATATATCATATCATACGTATTCAATGAACCTAAAACATTGCAATGCAATTATGTATATAAATGGCTGTCTAATCCTCTAAACAGTTCTTTAAGAAGAAGGATTTGGTCTTATAGAATTCTATATTCCTAACATAATACGGTACTTAACACATAGTAGATGTTCAGGAAAAGTCTGTTAAATAAATGGTTAGATGGATTGACAAGCAAGTGAGTGAATGANAATCCTCTAAACAGTTCTTTAAGAAGAAGGATTTGGTCTTATAGAATTCTATATTCCTAACATAATACGGTACTTAACACATAGTAGATGTTCAGGAAAAGTCTGTTAAATAAATGGTTAGATGGATTGACAAGCAAGTGAGTGAATGAGTGATTGAACAGGTAAAAATATAAGTGAATAAAATTCAGGCTTGAAAAAATAAATATGAATGAATGGAACAATGAATAAATTAAACGTCTATTCTCTATATGCATATTTACATATATATTATGCATATACACTTACATAAACTTCCCTATACATGTTATTCATATTGAAGTCATTTCCTCCCCTGTTAAAATTCATTCTGCATCCTCAGGAAAGACATCAATAGGATCTGAGACCATTCTGTTAAGCAGAGTCAGGAATCAGAGCAGCCTTGTGCCCTGTTGGAGGCTGCTGGAGGGAAGATGCTTCTTGGGGATTGGCCATGATGATTTTATTTCTGGGACTCTCCCCATTCAAGGACCTGCTTCCTATTTTTGACTCTGACATCTTGACTCATTGGCTTCCATCCTCCTACAATGAAAACTGAATCCCAACAAGTTTGTCTATAGCATGACCATGACTATTAGTACCTGTACTCAGTCCCTGATACTTACTCTCTCCCCCAGGAGAATGGGGCAAGAGGTCTAGACCTGAGGTCCACAGATGCTTCAGCTGAAATGAGGCCCAAATATATACCCGGAGTATCATGATCCAGGGCCATGCACAGGGGACAGTGTATAGCTGATCTTGCTCCAAGTCCTCGCTCTGCCCCTTGTTTGGGTGTATCCTCTGTGAGCCTCAGTTTATTCATTTGTTGAGTGGGGATAACCGTATCTATGAAGAAGGTGTGTACAGTAAACATAAGAAAGACCAGTTTCCTTCATGGTTGATACAAAATTTAAAAATAGCAGCTGAAGGAGGAAAGCTGCTCTTGGACTTGTGGCTCTGGGCATTGACCACCCAAGACACAGCTCTAGAAGAGCATTAATTCCACTGAATCCCACCAGTAGCCCCCTCCCTTCACCTTCAATGATACTAGCATTCCTGGCTCATCTCCCAGGATAGCCTGCGGCTCCCAGTGGCTGCAAAAACTGCTCTACCGAGCAATTAAAAGAGTGACTGGAGAATGTCTTGTGGTTCAGGACTAAAGACAAGATATGGGACACCTTGGACTTCCCTGGTGACTCAGATGGTAAAGAATCTGCCTGCAGCGTGGGAGATCTGGGTTCAATCCCTGGATTGGAAAGATTCCCAGGAGAAGGAAATGGTGACCTACTCCAGTATTCTTGCCTGGAGAATTCCATGGACAGAGGAGCTTGGAGAGCTGTAGTCCACGGGGTCACAAAGAGTCAGACACCTCTAGGTGACTAACACACACACACACACACAGACACCTTAGGGCTTCCCAGGGGGCTCAGTAGTAAAGAACCTGCCTGCCAATGCACAAGGCATAAAAGGCTTGAGTTCGATCTCTGGGTTGGGAAGATCTCCTGCAGGAGGAAATGGCACCCCCCTCCACAATTCTTGTCTGGAAAATGTCACAGACAGAGTCTGGCAGGCTATAGTCCATGGGGTCCCACAGAGTCACACGCAACTGAGCATGCACGCACATGGGACACCTTGGCTCTTATTTCAGGACAAAGTTTGTTCTGCCAAAAAACCTTGTTCCGCCATCTTTGTCTACCAAAGATCTAGGGTCTCGCTACAGCCTGGATGAGATTGAGGGGTCCTCAGCCCTACTGACACTACAGTCCTATACTGTGTCTGTTAGAAAAAACAGAGGAAAGAGTGGGCAGTTTCTGCAGAGAGAACTATCAAACCAGTGTTGGGCTGGAGAAATCCCTTAATCACCTGGGTCACAGCCGGGAAGAAGAGCTAAGAAAACAGGGGGTCTCAGTGAGAGCATAGGAATTCTAGAGTCATCCTGATCTTGATACATGCTAAGCAGCTGTGAATAGATCATACCGGCAAGGACTCTGGTGAGGCAGTGACCCTGAGAGGAGGCACCTCCTTAAATTTACACCCTCGGTGCCTTCCTCATTTGCATCACTGTGATACTGGCCTATGTGTGTGTGCATGTGTGTGTGTGTGAACTCAGTTGTGCCTGAGTGACTCTTGGACCCCATGGACTGTAGCCAGCCAGACTCCTCTGTCCATAGAATTTTCCAGGCAAGAATACTGGAGAGGGTTCCCATTTCTTCCTCCAGGATATCTTCCTAACCCAGGGATTGAACCTGCATCTCTTAAGTCTCCTTATGTCTCTCATACGTAAAGAACCTCTAGCACTACCTGGGAAGCCCACTAGCCTAGGTCACAAGATTGTAGCCACCTCATCTATATAGTGGGGTGTTGACCAAACCTAAAAATACTATTAATAGTTCATGCTATTGAGCACTGTTATGTTCCCTTTACCCACATTAATTGATTTAGTCCTCACAACAAGTTTGCAAGGTAGGTTCAATGATAATCTCGATTTTACAAAAGACCGCATGGAGGCTTGCCCATGTTCTCACATCTAGTAACTTGGCAGAGCTGGTATTTGAACCCTGGGAGCCTGGCCCCAGTGTCCAACCTCATCACCATCCTGCCAAACTAGCTAGAGCGCAGGATGAGTGTAGGGAGGACCACATGGAACGACAAAGACAAGAAATCAGTGCCGAAGAGAGAGACTGTCATTAATAACCTGAGAGGTGCCCAGTCAGCCCCATCTTAGCTCCTCCATACTTCTTGGAGCATAGCTGGGCAGGTCCAAGGTGACAAACACCCTGAAGACCTGACTGGGCAGCAATAGCCTTGGGACACACTTGCTCCAGCAGATCCTGGACTGGAGTTCTCTGGACACACTGAAGACCCGGCTTCAGGGCCATTGGCTTTCCTCCCAGGACCACCATCTGACAGCACGAATCCAACGCCTGTGAAGCTGTCACAAGGTTCATTCACATGCATATGAGATAATGCTGTTAGTGATGCCCATTAATTAAGTACAGCAATTTGTTTATAATTAACTTGAGAAATTTATGGCTTTAGAAAACAATTACAGGAGCTGATATAAACACATTAAGTAGCTATAGCAATGCCAAATTTAATTGCTTTCAAGAAGAACTACTGATATTAATGCCATGGCCATCACTAGTCACGTTTGACAGCAGCTTGTAAATTTATCAGTTTGTCTACGAGCCAACTCCTCAGGCGATTTGGAATGGAAAACTTCAGCTGTTGGAAACTGCTTATGATACAGTGCTAAATAAAAAAGGCAGGTTTAAAAATGTACATGGCGCATTCCCAACTTGGTAAAAACATTCTTTGTATATGTATTTCCCCCTCTTATGATATATATATATACATCATATATTTATGTGATATATGTATCTATGAATATACATATACCAATATAAATAAATATATTTCTCTCTGGTGAAAAAAATACATAAAAATGAAAGAAATACATATGGAGTACATAGAAAAAGGTTTTGGTTATTTTTCTGGGTAATGAGATTACTGACTTCTTTTATCTTTTTTCCTTATGATGTTTTGTATTTTTCCAAAATTTCAAGGACTCCCCTGGGAGTCCAATGGTTAAAACACCACACTCCCAATGCAGGGGGCCCAGGTTCAATCCCTGGTCAAGAAACTAGATGACACGTGATACAACTAAGACCCACACACTGAAGCTAAGACCTGGTGCAGCCAAAAAAGAGAATTGATTCTTTTTACAGCAAAAAAGAATAAAGGTTATGGAACGTGTAGAAGTAGAAAAGATTAAAAAGACAGAGACACTTTCTTTTCCAAGTCAATTAGTTTTAAAGTTTAAGCAGAACTTCTGTAATAATTGTGTGTGCTACTTCATTGGCATTTTAAGATGACTTTTATTTTTGGATGAGAAAATGACAAAATAAACTCACCATGTTCACAAATGTGATCCTCATCATTGGGATATTCTGGTTCTTTAATTGGGGAAGAAACACAACACCTTTCAACTTTTAAGAAAGTCAGCTCATGGAAATACTGCAGGAGGCTGTTGACTCAATGCTCACACTGTGGGTTCCTGCAAATTCAGGATGAGATACACCAACCAGCCGTTCTGGATAAGGATGAGCTCTCAGAAGACTCCTTGAATAAACCTCTTGCTGACAAGTATGTGTACTTTGAAGAGGGGTGAAAACCCATCCTTGCCAAATAATGCATCTTCAAAATGTCACAAGCGAAGAAAAAGGGCATTTGGCTAAAAACTGTGAATGTCTTCTCAGAAAAATGCACTCCCAGAATGTCATAAGTCATTTGACCTTTGTCTCTTCCCCAGCTAAGAGGAGATAGTGTGTCCTGGTCCTATGTTTGCCAAAGACAGTGCTCGTTAAGAGCACAGATGGGATCCCCTTCCTGTTAACATTTCATGAACACCAACTCTGTGTCAGGCAGTAGCCCTCACCTTTCATAGCGTAGCACATTTGTAATTATTCTTTGACCTCTGCCTCTTGAAGATTTTTTAAGCCAGGGTCTGGTGCTCCTCATAGTATGGTCACTGGAACATTCATTTGGCTAGGTGTTTCTTGAAAAAGATTTTGTAGTCCAGAAAGTTGGGAAACACTGATTATTCTTTTTCTTCTTGGAGAGTCCTAATGGCATCAGTTTATCCAAGTCTTTGAGGAATCCCCTTGTAAAGAATCTTACTTAGCCTTGTTTAGTATGTTTAACAAGTTTTTCAAGCTTCTTTGTGCACAGAATGCTCTTGATCCTATAACATCTCTTAGCATTTGAAATTAGTGTTCCTGAAATTAGTGTTTGAAAAAAGGGTGATTTCTTATCTTAGCATGAAGAGACAGAACAATTGAGTTGAAGACTAGCTGGGCAAGTTATTTCACCCACAGCTCACTGGGTTATTGACAGAATATACCTAGCATGGAATAGACCCTCAAAAATGTTTCAAAAAATTATGAGTCAGAGGAAAGTCTGAAGCCCAGACCAGTGAAGCAGTGGGCTCAATTGAAACTCACAATCAAAGCTCTGTTTTATTTTTATGACACATGTAGAGAGATGTTCCAGAATCAAATAAAGTAGAAATGCTGTCTGTAAAACTTTATTCATTTGACAGTGAGTCATTCTCTTGCTTGGCTTGGAAACACAACTGTGGGCCTGCATAATCCAAGGCACCTCATTATTTTAGGGGCAAAACTGATGCTCATGAAGCCACGTGGTTTATCCAAGATCACGGGACCATCAAGGGGGCTTCTCAGGCTCTGACCCTTCCTGCCTGCTCTCAGTCCCTCCAAATGAGATGGCACAGAAAGGATCTTCTAGATGAGGCAGCTTAAGGGTTAAGTCCTGGCTTTACATCTGTGTACCACTGGGCAAGTGGTCTGAATGCTGTGTGTCTCAGTTCCCTCTTCTACTATATGGTGATCACAGGAATTCTCTGGTGGTCCAGTGTTTAAGACTTTCATTGCTGTGGACCCAGGTTCAATCCCTGGTCAGGGAACTCAGATTCCACAAGCTGCATGGTGTGGCCAAAATAAATAAATGGTAATCATAAACTCACCACACAAAGCTGTTGAGAAAACAGAATGATATCAGAAAAAGATTTTTTTAAAAAATCCACTGTTATAAGCTCAGTCGGTATGGGATACATTTTATCCCTGTCTTTTTATTACCAATTTGCAGTGCGTTTGATTATTTCTTCTCCCCAGGATATGTATTCAAGTTTTCCCTTCTCTCTGGCTATTTGTCATTCTGGAACAGTCCTTTATATTTGAGTAACAAGAACTTTCAATATCAATAGAAGACAAATGGATTAAATATATAAATTGCCTGTTGATAAAAAAAATGATGCTCAATTCTAAGGGTGTGAAATTGAGAAAAACAGAGCAGGTGATTTATCACATCCTGGCTCTGTCTTCTAACAGGGCCTGAAGATTCAGAAATCAGGTCTCCTCAGATGGAGGCACTGAGAGTCACGTTCTGACTTCTGCCTTGTCATTAGCTCCAGCCCAGAGGGACAGCCTAACTGACTTGATGCTATCATGGGTCAGCATAAGGCTGTGGGTGCAGACACCAGTGTGTTTCCCTGGGAGAGTCATTCATTTCAGGCTGGCAGAGGGCTTGCTTCCCCTGGTGGTCAGGCAGTACTTGGAGCATTCTGCAGACAGCTGGGCCCCAGGCAGCCTTACCAAGCTCTTTGGTGGCAGTACAAGAATTTATTTATTCTGACTCCTTGGAGACAGAAGTCTTGCTATCAACATCTAGAGAAACATCCTCCCTTTTCCATCACCTCTAATTCCACCCTCTCATGCCTTTATTCCATGCTGTACCTCACATTCGAAGAATGTAATGGCAACCCACTCCAGTACTCTTGCCTGGAAAATCCCAGGGGTGGAGGAGCCTGGTAGGCTGCAGTCCATGGGGTCGTGAAGAGTCAGACACGACTGAGCGACTTCACTTTCCCTTTTCACTTTCATGCATTGGAGAAAGAAATGGCAACCCCCACTCCAGGGTTCTTGCCTGGAGAATCCCAGGGATGGGGGAGCCTGGTGGGCTTCTGTCTCTGGGGTTGCACAGAGTTGGACACAACTGAAGCAACTTAGCAGCAGCAGCAGCAGCAGTACCTCACATTTAGTCCATTGTATTGGCCTTCCAGGGGCTTCCCAGGTGGTGCTAGTGATAAAGAACCTGCCTGCCAATGCAGGAGACGTAAGAGATGTGGGTTTGATCCCTGGGTTGGGAAGATCCCCTGGAGGAGGTCATGGCAACCCACTCCAGGATTCTTGCCTGGAGAATCCCAGGGACAAAGGAGCCTGGGGGGCTATGGTCCATAGGGTTGCAAAGAATTGGGCAGGACTGAAGTGACTTAGCACACACATTGGCCTTCTAACTGACTTTCCAGCATCTTCTCTATCCACCTTCCTATTGACCATCTGCAGCCAGAACCATTTTCTAAAACCGTTGAGTTTAGAAACTCCAATGACTACCTTTGGTTTCCAAAAACCTTAATCTGATATTTGGGATCTTCCAAATCCGGCTAGTTTACCTTTCACTTTATTTTACATTCCTCTCACATGTGCTTCCTTTGCTGCAATAATACGGAGTTTCTTGATGCTTATTTTTTCCATTCTCACCCTGTTGTTTTAAGTCTGTAAGTCGTTGCAGTGGCTATTTCCACTGGATGGCCTTTTTTCCCCTCTTCATCACCATCATGATTCAGCTCAAATGTCAACTTTTTGATGTCATCTTCTATACTCCCTAGAATTAATCATCTTCTGCCTTGGAATCTCATACTGCTCTCTTCATATCCTTCAAAAACATTTGCAAAAATTTCCATTTTCCTCACCAAATTATTAGCACTTTTAGTACTGGGCCTGTGTTTACCCAGCTCAGCAGGCCCAGTACCCAGTTCAGTTTCTGGTACACAGAATCTACTGAACACATGGATAACTTAATGGATGGATAGAAAGATTGGATTGATGGAAGGAAGGATTAGATGGAAGATGGCTGGCTGGATGAGTAGATGGAAGGCAGGAAAAGAGGAAGGAATAAACAAGAAAAGAAGCAAGAAGAGGAGGGAGGGAGGGAGGGAGGCATGAAAGAAAGAAAAATTAGTGAGTGACCACATAGATGTGTTACGGAGATTGTACCCCAAGTAGATTTAAAAGGTCGAAATCTAGTTAAGGACAGCTGTTTTGCCTGTGGGGAGGCTGTGATTGATTTTGTGATAAAACAAAAGGAATTTATAAAATAAAATAGAAAAGAAAACTTGTTTTTCTCCCTGAAAAAGTTTGGGCTTCAGGGAAATTGTAGGAATCACAGAGGAATAATGGAGAAAAAAGGTCAGGCTGTCTTGGCCAAGACTCAGGGGACAGAAGGTAAAGAAGGCTGAGAGGAAACTGTAGTAGCAGAGAGTGAGTCAAAATTTGAACCATGGAGAGGGATTTTGCTATTCATCTGTGAATTGTCCAGAACCCGGCACAGTGGCATCATTGACTCAATGAACATGAGTTTGAGCAAACGCCAGGAGATAGCAAAGGAGAGGGAAGCTGAGTGTGCTGCTGTCCATGGGGTCACAGAGTCAAATACAACTGAGTGAACCACAACAGCATAATGGCCAGCACAGTAGGTGTACAGTAATTTATGCTGGCACACAGCAGGTGTACGGTAAATGCTTGCTGAATGAGTGAGGAAGCATGTGCACAAAGCACGTATGATACCCAAAGTAGGTATATTCTCCTCTGGGAGCAGCAAGTGATCCAGAGACTTAGTCTCTGAGCACCACTGCGAAAGGATTCCATGATTTCCATGGTTGCCAAGTTAATGCTGAGGGGCTCAGGTAACAGCTGATTTTTCTCTTATTCATTTTTTGTATGTTACCATTTTTCTCAAACGCTGAGTGTTTGCATGTCGGTAGCTCTGGGCCGTGGAGTAGAAGCCCTTCCCCTCCTGAGAGTGGAGACTTGAACCAAGAGAAGGAATCTATTTTTCCTGATGGTGGGATGAGCAGAATGAAACATAGCTCAACAGCTGAGTTTCAGCTCTCCACGTGGAATATCAGGTATTGAGTCTCTGAAACAGAGGTTCAGCCCTAATTCTAAATAATTAAAACAACACAATGGGAGGTGAGACAAGGAAATGTCCTTACAAAAGATTTCCTGGCTATTGAGAAAGAGATGGGTTTGCACTGCATGGATTCAGTTGCTAAAGGATTCAGTATGGCTTAGGTATTTTGAGTCTTCAAGTAGAAAGATATCAACACAAGATTCAATTTCTATATCCCTCAGGTAAAAGAGAAAGAGGATTTTGAAAGGCCCCTGTCCTCCTTATTATAGGATTCTTTAGATCAATAAAACACTTATGAGACTGCTTGCCAAGAGCTGAGTTAGACACTGAGACCCAGAGATGAAGAAAACATGGCCCCTGCTTTCAAGGGGCCCCAAGGGAGAAAGATGGGCCCAAATCAATGGCAGGACTCCATGACCAGGGCTCAAAAGGAGGCATGGGTGCCAGCGCCCGGGAGCTCACTGGGGAAGGGGTTGGGTTTCACTTTATGCGGGGAAATCGTAAAAGGATTCCCAGAAGAGGAAGCATTATGAGGAGGGAGAGTTTGCCAGACAGACAAAAGAAGAGGATGTTCTAGGCAGATGGACTGAATGTTGAGGCAAGTGTGCTAAGTCTCTTCAGTCACGTCCAACTCTTTGTGACCCCCTGGACAGTAAGAAGCCCGCCAGGCTCCTCTTTCCATGGGGTTTTCCAGGCAAGAGTACTAGAGTGGGTTGTCATGCCCTCCTCCAGGGGATCTTCCTGACCCAGGGATTGAACCCATGTCTCTTTATGTCTCCTGCATTGGCAGGTGGGTTCCTTACCACAAGCACCACCTGGGAAGCCCTGTTGGTGCAAGACCAGTGCAAAAAAAAAAAAAAAAAAACNAAGAAGAAAAAAATCTATCACTACTTTCACTTTCCCCCTCTATTTGTCATGAAATAAAGATGTGTATAAGAGACAGCTCTTTATGTCTCCTGCATTGGCAGGTGGGTTCCTTACCACAAGCACCACCTGGGAAGCCCTGTTGGTGCAAGACCAGTGAAAAAAAAAAAAAAAAAAAAAAAACCAATGAAAATAATCCAAATGTCAAATGCTGAGAGAAGCTTCAACTTGAACGATTGCAGTAGGGATGGGAAAATGTATATGGATTATATACATTTATATAATCTCATACAGTAAAGAGTCTGCTGCAATGCAGGAGCCACAGGTTCGATCCCTGGGCTGGGAAGATCCTTTGGAAAAGAGAACAGCTACCCAATTCAGTATTCTTGCCTGGATATTTCAATGGACAGAGGAACCTGGTGGCCTCTAGTGCATGGGGGTCACAAAAAGCCAAGCACAACTGAGTGATGAATACGTTCACTTTTTTCATATATATATGTGGAACTGGCTGGGCTGGATGAATGATTGGACATGAGGGATGGAGAAAGTGGTAACAAGGATGACACCTGTGTTTCTAGCTTGAATGACATGATCCACAGAGATGGGAACAAACAGGAAAGATCAGACTTGAGAGCAACACGGAGAGGACAGATTTCAGTTGTCTTGGGGACACTCAGGATGAAATATCTGGATAAATGGATCTGGAGCAGAGGATAAAGGACAGAATGGAGATACAGATTTGAGAGCCGTGGGGGAAATACATGGGGCCCTAGTGATGCACTTTGAAGTCAAGACCCATGAGTGGGGAGCCCTGCTGTCTCTGTGATCAGAGAGGGGTGCAGCTTGGTGAGACGGCGTGATTTCAGAATGGAAGGAGAGAGCCCTTCATAACAGCCTTAGAGACTTTTCCCACCTATTGTTTAAAATCCATAGTGTGTCTGGAGGGAAAACCCCTTCAGTGTTTTTCACTGTGCTGTCTAGAGGCAGAGCTATGAGCTCCAAGGCCAGAGAAGAGGGGACCTGCAGGGTAGATGGTATCAGTGCTGTATCCTATGATGGCATTAGTGCCCTTCCTCTTTAAGATTTAAGATGTTCTTATCTGCTGTTCTTATCTGGAGGGGCCAGGAAGGGGGCCTGAGCAACTTGTGGGGGAAGTCTGCCCTCATCCCTTCCCTTTCTGCAGGCTCACCCATTGGGCAGAACTACGGCCAGCCCTCCTGAGCCAGCCCCCTGCCTCTCCATCAGGAGAGTAAAGTGTCCTTGATGGAGCTTCTGGGTTGTGCTGCTCACACTGAGTCAGTGCGCTCCCTCCATTTCACATGCGTCACCTGTCACTCCTTGAGAGGGATTGTTGGGTGGGAAGGAAAACAGCTTCAGTTAGGAGCAGGTACGATTGAGATTCAAATATTCACCTTCTCTGGCCCCCAGCATAAGCCTAAAAGACCCAGGCAATCCCGTATCCTGCACAGGAGGAAACGTCCAGGATGGGTCTCCAGGGGCAGGGCCAGGTGATGGGGAGGAGGGAGGGTGGTTGAGAGCACCTCGAGGCCTGGCCTGACAACCAGCTGTGTGGTGGGAGGTGTGGCTTTTACTTCTTTCTGTCTGGGCAATGCCAGGGGCAAGAGAGTTGCTCTACAGAGCTGGTGTGTGGTCGTTGCTAAGGTCATGTACTTTCCGCGAAACAGGGGCAGAGCAGGAGGCTCTAATTCTGGCCCAGACACACCCTTCTGCCCCCTGCGTCTTCACACAGAGTCAGAAGCTACCCCACTGGACTCCCTGAAGGTGTGGGTCCCTAGAACGCCATTCATGTTACAGGCTAAGAAAAAGGAGGGACAGAAAATAACTTTTATGGGCTCCTATCACGGGGAGCCCCAAGTTTCATCTACCTCTGTTTCATCGACCATGCCAAAGCCTTTGACTGTGTGGATCATGATAAACTGTGGAAAGCTTGTAAAGAGATGGGAATACCAGACCATCTTATCTGTCTCCTGATAAACCTGTATGTGGGTCAAGAAGCAGCAGTTAGAACCCTGTGTAGAACAATTGATTGGTTCAAGATCAAGAAAGGAGTATGACAGGGCTGTCTGCTGTCACCCTTATTAATCTATGTGCTGAGCACATCGTGAGAAATGCTGGGCTGGACGAGTTATAAGCTGGAATCAAGATAGGCAGGAGAAACATCAACGACCTCAGATATGTGGATGATACCACTCTAGTGGCAGAAAGCAAAGAGTAACGAAAGAGCCTCTTGATGAGGGTGAAGGAGACTGAAAGAGCTGGCTTAAAACTAAATATTAAAAAAACTAAGATCATGGTGTCTGACCCCATTATTTCATGACAAATAGAGGGGGAAAGTGAAAGTAGTGATAGATTTTTTTCTTCTTGGGATTCAAAATCACTGTGCATGGTGAAATGCATCATCAATGAAATGCCCTGCAGCCAAGAAATTAGAAGACATTTGCTTCTTGGCAGGAAAGACATGACAAACCTAGACAGTCTATTGAAAAGCAGACACATTACCAACAAAGGTCTGTATAGTCAGGGGTATGGTCTTCCCAGTGGTCATGTTTAGTTGTGAGAGCTGGACCATAAAAAAAGCAGAGTGTCAAAGAATTGATGCCTTTGAACTATGGTGCTGGAGAAGACTCGTGAGAGTCCCTTGGACAGCAAGGAGCTCAAACCAGTCAACCTTAAGGGGAATCAAGCCTGAATACTAATTGGAAGGACTGATGCTGAAGCTGAAGCTCCAATATTTTGGTCATCTGATATGAACAGATGACTTTTTGGAAAAGTCCCCGATGCTGGGAAAGATTGAGGGCAGATGGAGAAGGTGTCAGAGGATGAGACTGCTGGATGCCATCACGAATGCACTGGACAGGAACTTGGGCAAACTTCACCATCTGGTGTGCCACAGTCCATGGGGTTGCGAAGATTCAGATACGAATGAGTGACTGAAGGACAATAATCATGGGGCAGATGCTATGCTGAGCGTTTTCTCTGTGTTGCCTTCACAGAACTCTATGCAGGGATTCAGAGTGGCTAAGCCACTTGCCCAAGGACGCTCAGCTAGTGAGTGGTAGTGCCAGGACATGAGCCCCGGGAGGTCTGGCTCCCGATGCGAGGCTCTTTCTGTCCACCACCCTACCCCTCTGATGGAGGATGCCCAACACCATGTCCCACACCCTCCACTCTGGTCTCCAATCCAGCTCATCCTTACCTGGCTCGCTTGCTTACAGCTGCCTCACAGAGGTCTCTAATGCCCCATCCTCCTTCCTGAAGCCCTCTTCCTGCATTCCAATTCCCCATACTTTTCAAGGCAGTCCAAGACCCAGAGTTTCACCTTTGGAATCTCCCCTTTTGCAGACTCACTCTCCAGTATCTGCCGGGCGCTTCCCAGGCTCTGTCTTGGATAATGTGTTCCCTTCCTGTTTTCCATCTGCCTGTTCTCCCAGTCAGTATAGGATCAAACTGATAACTGTCCTCTCTATTTTCAACTGGAGGAAAGCTGGCTGTCTGTGGAATGGCTACTGGTCAGAGCTCCAGTGCTGACTGAGAAAGTTCCTTTTAGGCTGGACTAGCTGAAATGACCTTAGAACTGTCCTCTCATTTCCAGCTCCAGGCGGTCGGCTGAGTTTTCCTCTTTCTGTTTCTGTGCGTATTTTCCTGTCTCTGACTTTACATCAGAGAGTTTGACAGTCCTGGTTTCAGTCTTTTCTAGAGATTTCCGAGGGAGGACTCGGCTGTCTGTCCATGCTTTTGTCTCCTGGGCCATGGAGAGAGCTTAATAAAACGTCACTGATCGAGACTCTCCCTGTAAGTCGCCTTGCTCTTTCTGCCCAGCCTGGCTCAATTATAAGGAGAAGACCGCGGGTGTCTAACGTGCCCTGCCCATCGCTTTTCACCTCTCACCACTCAACACTGATGCTTCTGTCTGCAATACTGCAACTTTCTGCCCGAGGGGGAGACTGGAAGGACAGGGTTCTGACGCCCCTGGGAGCAGCCCTCAGCCAGTGGTGGATGGGAACAGGGGACAGCCAGCCAGCTTCCTCGTCCCTCGGGTAGGCGAGCCCAGAGACGTATTCTACACGACCAGGTGTCCCCGATGAGGCTTTCCTCGGCTTCCCGCAGCAGTGACCCCCTCGCTTGCTCCTCTGAGCTGCATCCTTTCCTGTCCCTATCTCACCCCTCACTCCCCTAAAAGTACTTACTGTACAAATTGCTTGTACTCAAATCCTTCTTAGGATCAGCTTCTGGAGGAGCCCATCCCAAGAAGTCCTTGGTGGCTCTGGCGTCCATGTGGCCGCTTTCCAGTGAGGTCACAGTCACACCAAACTCCCGTAATAGTTTCAGGATCCAGTCAGTGCACATGCCAAAGCTCCAGCCAGTGTGGGAGGCCAAAAGAAATGTTGAACATAGTCATCTTAATGGAAGCAAGTTATGGAGCTAATAATACTGATATTTTCAATGGACTGAATTAAATTATGCTTCCCATCTTGTATCTTAATTAAAGGGATAAAAACCGTTTTACATTTTAATTAGTAAGTATGTCTTGGAAAGACTTAAATTAATATGGGAGTCATCTCCATAGGAGAGCAGCCTCTGCCAAGATTCACGAGGCCAGAGAGAGCTTGGAGAACAGACTAAAGCTTCTGGTATGGATGAGCGCGGCCCCAGCAGGAAATTGGAAACCTCTGAATTTTCTGAAAGAATAAAAACAAGATCGTGGTATTAGCTGGGAGGCATGACCACTTCCTTTCCTACAAGATGCCATTTTCTATGCATGAATCTTCTTGAAAACATTTGAACACTCGATCTAGAAGATGTGAGAGTAATGAGAAACCATTTGAATGATGGCTCTGCTTTGGCTGTTTTCTCGGATTAGAGTTCCTGGGGGTTCTGGAAGCCCTGTTGGCAGAGCCTGAAATGAAAAAGGTTTCCCATAGAGCTGGTCTAGCAAATATCTCCATTAAATACCCTGTGCTGGTTTCAGAGAGGAGCTGGCCTCCCAAGGCTGTGTGTTTTCCTTTGTCCAAAGAGGAAGACTATCTGGGGCCATGCTTGTTGGCTCACGCTGAGTACGTAAGGTCCGTGGCAGTCCTGTAGGCAAACTTTTATTATTATTTTTGTTTTACTTGTTAAAAAATGTTGCAAGGAATACCTGTGTTTAAACATTGAAAGTATATATGAGCAAAGAAGAAATTCACAACAGAAAGCATAAACCCTCACCCAGAGATGATGACACTTTGCGTGGTTTCCTCCATATTTCCTTGGGTGCACCTGCCTCCTGGTATCTCCCTGGCTAACGTTTCTGAGGATTCCGTGCAATGGGGGTGGGGTGAGGGGGTGGAGTATAGTGCTCATGTTCTCCTGCTGCTTCTGGTTCTGAACTCCTGCCCCATCTCCATTCTTTGTTCCTGCTCAGCATCCTCCTTCACTCCTGCCAGCTGCTCCAGCGTTTTTGGTTCATTTCATCAGCCAGGAGCTGGCTACCCCCATTTTCATTTCCCTTAACACAGCCCATTGTATAATGACTGGTATTGAAGGATTTAGGTAAAATAAGACTTAAGCATGGGAAAAGGAATAATAGTCACCATTATTCTTTTCTCGAGGACTTTTTACTCTCCATTTCATCCAAGGTCCTCCCACTGGATTTCTTGGCTTTGCTCTCTGTCCCCAAAATTTCCTCCCGTTTCCTCTCTTTTTGGCTATCTCATCGTCCCCCAAACTCCTTCCTCCTGAGTTGCCAAGGGACCACCATAGTATTTCTATTACTTGTGTTATGCTGGACAATTTATCCATCCCCCCTCAATCTCTTACAAATAGGCTAGCCCAAGGACTTTCCTTTCATACCCAAAAAAGCCAGGAATTTTCTGAACCATATAGCCAACTACTTTTGAGATGAATTTACCATTCCTCTAAAAGATAGAAGTAATTTTATTTTATTTGATCTTTCCCCTGAAATATTCTTTTACATAAATTAAGGGAGTGGGGAAGCAGGGGGACCTGTGCAAACCCTTATCCATATCTTTAGACTCAGGTCTTAAATGTGTGAGTCTAGCTCAGGAAATATATAAAATTTTGAGGTTTCTGATACATTTTGCTGAGTTTCCGTGAAGAAAAGAGGTAACATCCCACACTCATTCTAGCACTGCCACGTGAGGATCTGTTTCTCTCTACCCTGAGTGCCTTTGGATAACATAATTTACAGGGAACTGATGAGCTATTTTGATCGGTCAAAGTCACACCTGCATGTTGATGTCATTCCAACAGCAGTTTCTGAGCCATGTGTGGGCCAAGACTGGAAGACAGGAGCCGTTGGTGGAAACCCCACATGTCACCTCTTTGACATCCTGTTCCCAAATGGAATCTTAAGCTCTGCACAACAATTTATCAAAGGGTTTCTAAATGTCACTTTCCAATTTGCATCAGACCTTTTCTACATATTAATGTGATTCTGTAACTAATGTATATATTTTTGCTGCTCTACCTAAATTTGCATTTGAAACTCTAATGAAGCTACAGAGTGAGCCAACTCCCTGGGGAAAAATGATTCAGTCGCTTCCCTTCGTGGCCCATGAGGATGTCCTTCCAGAGTCAGAGAAAAGTCAGAATTGACTCAGAAATTCCACTCTCCAGGATCTCCATCAATTTCGGTGCTCAGTTTGGCTCCAGCTCAACTCTCTCTCTCTCTTTTTTAAATATTAGTGGGTTTCATCCCTGGGTTGGGAAGATCCCCTGGAGTAGGAAATGGCAACCCACTCCAACATTCTTGTCTGAAAACTCTCACGGACAGAGGAGCCTGGCGGGCTGCATGCAGTTCATAGAGTCACAAAGAGTTGGACACAACTGAAGTGACTTAGCACAGCACATTTATTTATTTGGTTGAGTTGGGTCTTACTTGTGGCACACAGGCTCTTCCAGTGGCAGCATATGGGATCTAGTTCCCTGACCAGGGATTGAATCCAGCTGCCCTGAATTGGGGAGCATGGAGTCTTAGCCACTGGGCCACCAGGGAAATCCCTGGTCCAACTCTTGACTCCTGCATCCTCTTGCTCTGGGTAAAGCCTGCTCCAGTTTGTTTGGTTTTCCTCATTCAAAGACGATGAACTGCCTTTAGAGGGATGGGTCTCTTGCTCCCCAGGAATTTTGTCATTGAGGGGATGGCCTGGTCCGGGGTCCAGAAGTAAGAAGTTTCCTCAGAGGTCACTCACAGCAGGGAGAGCTAGACAGCCAAACCAAGTCCAAGTTCTCTGGGAAAATACCTTTGCTGTGTTGTTCTGGGCTGAAATGGATATCTTTGAGCATCACGTCCCTGGTCAGGGTCTCCAACTCTGAGACCATGGGGTTTGCATTCTAGAGAAAGATTCTGGAATGTTCACTGCTCCCCATCCTGTCACCCTCTGCTCTCTTCCTCCCCTTGCCTGGCCTGACCTTGAAAACAAGATGTGGCTCCTGGTTGGACACCGAGGGCTTGCTTGAAAGTTTGGGAGGGAAGGGAGCATTCAGCCACTTCCTTCTCCAGAGGATCTTCCTGACACAGGGATTGAACCCACTTCTCTTGAGTCTCCTACACTGGCAGGTAGGTTCTTTACCAGCTGAGCCACCAGGGAAGCCTTCAGCCCTACTCAGCAGCAGTCTTTGACCTCTTCACTGTCAAGGCCCTGAATCTGCTCTGACTGGGACCAGGAGGGCATTTGAAGCCTCAGCCACAACCTTAAGCCAAGGAAGAAGTTTTCTGAGCTTCTAGCTTCAGTATCTGGTCACTGAGGAGAGACTCTGGCCCCTCATCTCTGACCCAAGATCAACATTGGCCCATAGCTGCTAGATTGCTGGCATTTCCTAGTCTATCGATGAGACTCACTGGGAATTGATCCTGTGTTATTTTGCTAAGGCTGTTGTAACAAATTACCACCACCTGGCTGGCTTAAAACAACAGAAATTTATTCTCTCACAGCTCTGGAGGCCAAAAGCCTACAATCAAGATATGGGCAGGGTTAGTCACTCAGTCGTGTCCAGTTCTTTGCAACCCCGTGGACTGTAGCCCGCCTTCCTCTGTCCATGGGATTCTCCAGGCAAGAATACCGGAGTGGGTTGCCCTTTCCTTCTCCAGGGCATCTTCCCAACCCAGGTGTGAGCAGGGTTGGCTCCTCCTGGAAGTTCTGAGGGGGCCTCTCCTGGCTTCTGGACACTGTAAACAATCCTTGGTGTCCTGTGGCTCACAGATAAAGTTGTTCCAACCTCGGGTTCTGTCACCTCACCGCCTTCTCCTCACTGTGTCTCTCTCACCTTCTCTTCTCTCCTAAAGACACTGGCCATTGGATTTAGGGCCCACTGAGGCAGTTCAACTAACCTCAGAGCCCTCCCTGACTGCCAGCCATTGCTCATTCCTGTCCAGCTTCTTGCTGACTCCCTGCTCCCATCTCTGACCCCAGGTAACCTTCTTTAGCTCCAAGTGCCACTCATGTCCAAGCTCCCCCAGTAACGCTCTCTCCTTACTTGTCAGCAGAATTCTTCCTCCACTCGGAATGTCAGAAGTCAACCAGAGTTCACTGTGCCCCACAAGGCACAGAATAATGGATTCCAGACTCTGGTCAAGCCAGGACAAGGGCAGAAGCTGGGGGGAAAGGGCAGGGGCCTTGTGAGAGACCCGTCTTGGTTTTGGCATCGACACTCACTCCCTGTGTTAGTGGCTCTGAGTGCCCGTTTCCTCAGTGTGGATGATGTTGGGCCACGATGGGTGGTTGTGAGAGAGCTGAGGACATGTGGGTGAGGGGACTAGGGAACCAGCAATGCTATAGGGTGGTGATGCTATAGGATCGTCCTGCTCTTTCCTGCTCACTCATCTTCTACAGTAAGGCCTTTGTGGCTAGGCAGATGAGGGGTAGTAATTCTGCAATGTGGAAACACTGTCATGCTATGCTTGAGAGGAATAGCTACCTCTTCCCCTCCCTCCCCCCAACAGGAAATAAGATGAAACTAAGTCAGGAGCCTGGGGATCCAGCAACAGGGTGAAAAGACTGAGGTGACTCCAGGGAGAGAAGAGGAAGAGAGATGACATTCAGCATCCACCAAAGACAGATTCTGAATGAAGTGTCCACTCTTGTAATAGTCTGTGCCTGTAGAACTTTCTAGAATATAAAATATAAATTAAGAACAAAAACCCTTAGGCATCACTAAGGGGTTGCAGACAGGAAGTGCTCAATAGAAGTCAGTTCCCTCTCCTCCTATCTTCTTCTGAAGCCACCTTCCCACCTTGGCACAGGAAAGCACCACTAAGTCAAAACTTGTCCCTCGGCCCCACAGATCTAACCCTCCCACCATTCCCTGTGTTCTTCTTGTGAGTGGGTTAATATAGAGTCCTGAGTGCCAACTTCAAAGCCACAGCAGTGACTGTGGAAGAAAGGGTGGTTAAGGAGTCACCACCTTTCAGAGCTGAGACGATAGTTGCCCTGGGGTGGAGTGAGGCGGGCGGAGAGGGTGAAGTATAATCACTGCTAGGTTGAATTAGAGCGAAGTCTTCCTTTATAAGTGTCCAGAAGGACAGGTTTTCAGTCTTCTCTATTCCAAAAAAAGTCAGGCCTAAGGGTTCTTAACATTTTCTGACACTCATATGGGTTTTCCACAATGAGTGAATTTAGTTTAAACAATTCACAGTTGAGGATGAATATGCAAACAGGTGTTAATTAAGACCTTTGCTTTTCCTGCCTCATTTTGAGTGTTCAGCGTATTCAGTCACACTGGGTAGGGTTAGTCTATCCCTCTGGTGCCCAACCCTGGGTACCCATGGCCCTCCCCAACATCTCAAGATTATTCAAGGCTAGCGTCATGTTGATATGAGCCCAGGTCAGTCCTTCTCCACCAGTGAGAGTGCACCCACTCACAGGGCCTCTGATTAATTAACCGAGTTCTGCTGAGGGCCTTTTTGTGGATGGATGGAGGAGGGCGTGTGGCCCTTTAAACACGCTTAATTAAGCTGGAGGAAATGCTGGGCTCCTTGGCAATGAGCCAGGCCCCAAAGCCAGGCTTGTAGAAGATCTGCACAACGTGCTCTGTGTTTGTACCTTTGAAATGGGATCCATCTGTCTGGGGAATGCCTTGTACATCTTGCATTCCCTGTGTTCTTTCTTGGCAACAGTCAGACTAGGGAGAGCTCAGAGAAGTGTGGCTCTCCCCTGCACTCTCCTTAGAGATAAGCTGTGACTTTACCATTCAGGGAGCTTGGCGAGCTGCTGCTGAAGAAGGGACATGAGATGTACCTGTAACCATAGCATTAAAGAAAGAAAGTGAAAGTCACTTAGTTGAGTCCGATGCTTTGCGACACCATGGACTATACAACCCATGAAATTTTCCAGGCCATAATACTGGAGTAGGTAGCTATTTCCTTCCCCAGGGGATCTCCCCAATCCAGGGCTAGAACCAAGGCCTCCCACATTGCAGGTGGATAGCATTAGATATGGCATTTGACATATTCAGTAACAGCGAGAGCACAGGTCCAACCAATCAGAGCAAACAATGGCCGTAAATAACAGAACTAATCTGGTGGGTACTATCTGAATACCAGCCATGGAAAAAAGTTATCTATTACAAAGAGTTGTACATACATTTGAGGGCTTCCCAGGTGGCTCAGCAGTAAAGAAAACTGCCTGCCAGTGCAGGAGACTCAGGAGATGTGGGTTAGATCCCTGGGTCAAGAAGATTCCCTGGAGAAGGAAACGGCTACCCACTCCAGTATTCTTGCCCGGGAAATTTGATGGACAAAGGAGCCTGCCAGGCCATAGTCCATAGGGTCGCAAAGTGAAGAGGAGCTAAAAAGCCTCTTGATGAAAGTGAAAGAGGAGAGTGAAAAAGTTGGCTTAAAGCTCAACATTCAGAAAACGAAGATCATGGCATCCGGTCCCATCACTTCATGGCAAATAGATGGGGAAACAGTGTCAGACTTTATATTTTTGGGTTCCCAAATCACTGCAGATGGTGACTGCAGCCATGAAATTAGAAGACGCTTACTCCTTGGAAGAAAAGTTATGA
>SJYV01019494.1:295155-323102 GCA_006410875.1 Neotragus pygmaeus
GGCTACAACCCATGGGGCTGCAGAGTCGGACATGACTGAGCACAGCAGCCGTGGCATGAACACTGGGGGTCATGTTGGGATGGGCTCTTTCCTATTAGATTTTGGGTTCAGTTCTCACTAGAATCCAACTGGGGAAGTATTACTCTCCTCCCTGTGTTACAGTTGAGGATGACATAGAAGCTGAGAGGGGAAATGTCTGCCCATTTCCCAAGGCAGTCAGAATTCAAACCAGATCTGTTTGCCTTGAATTACTTTATTAAAGGAGGACATTTTCTTCAAGGTATGTGTTTGGGTTTCTAAGTAACACGGAAAAACTTCCAGTGGTCACTTGATCTAAAACTTCTCGGGTCGCTTTATAGGGGAAAAAGCCTTCTGAGGGAGATGAGGAAGAGAGAGAAGCCTTACAACTCCCCACGGGAACTAGAGGTGGTGGGGACAGAGCTATCAAGTGGTCTGGTGGTGATCTTCACTCTGTTGTTATGTATTTTTATCTCTAGAGCATCTTGTACAAGCCAGGCTTCTCACTTGGTCCTCATAGCATCTGTTCGAGGTAGTTATTAGTACCTCCACTTCACAGATGAGGGGAATGGTTGATGAGAAGTTTTGTCCCCAAAGTGACATAATCTGGTAAATTTCAGAACCAGTATCTGAACCCAGGTTTGCTGATTGGAAAGTCCTTGCTGTTTTCACCACACAATCTTATCGATTTAGGAGTTGGAAATTGAGACTTAGAAAGAATTATGATTTTTCTTTCTGGGATTCATGGTGATTGAAGTGAGAAAATAGAGAGGTTCAAGCAAATGCCTCAGAAGCCTTCGTTAACTTCTGAGTTGGCGTGATTTGGGAAGGAAGATGTAGACACACCAGTTGGGATGGACGAGAAGGAAACACCTGGTCCAATACCGAAGCTCGGGCACAGAAAAGGAGCACAATCCGACAGGCCATTGTAGAAATGAGAGAACATGCAGAAAGACCAAGACTGGGGACCAAATCCTGCTCCACCACTTCCTGCTGGGCACCCTTGGGCAGGTGATATACTGAGCCTTAGTCTTCCTACTTAAAATGAAGATAAATGGGGCCTGGTAAAAATTAGAAGGAAAGAAAAGCCCGTGGTAGGTATATGGCAGGCCACATTGTTCCCAGACTACACAACTCTAAAAGGTGAAGACCAACACCTCCTACCTGGGCATCACTCCTGGAGGCACTTCTGAGGCATATTGAGGGCACTGGAGGCTGGAACCTCCCCTTTCCCCAGTCACTGCTGAAAAACTGGGTTCTCGCTCGTAGGGCTCCCTGACTCTAGAGGTCACAGAGAGCAGGGCCTGGGTGGTCAGTACTTTTAGGGCAAAGAACTTGTAGAGTTCAGAAATCCAGCTCCGCGTTTCCTCAGTCTACAGCCCCAGGAGACTTGAGTAACAAAGATACTGCAGTCCCACTGGTGGCTGCTTCCTTGTTGCTAAGCAACAAAATATTTGATATTAAGTTTCTGTTGATGAAGCTAATTGCAAAGGTTAATTGTCCTCTGAGATGAAAAACGCTCCAGGAATGTATTTAGGAGTTGGTCTCTGTACTTCCGAGAGAACGTGATTTTTTGAAAAATCCTGTTTTCCAGATGGTGATGGCATCAGCACTTTGTTCTTCCTGCATTGTTCACCTCCTCAAGCAGAAGTTTTCAGACTCAGCTAAGGAGATGTTCAAGGGGACTCTTGCATGGAACCTCAGTCTATGGAAGAGATCAAAGAAAGCTCACCTGGAGAGGGCAGTGTGGATTTCATAGCCCCACCCACCAGAGCCACGCCCACGCAGGACACGCCCACTCAGAGCACTTCCTCTCTCCTCCATCCTTCCACCCAGGGTCTTATCTGTTGTGCTGGTTGCTGGTTTCTCAGTTGTGTCTCCATCATTTCACTGTGAGATCCTTGAGAGGTTCTCACCTGTGTCTTCAGCATTACACATTTACCTCCTTGAGAGGTAAAGCTGTGCCCAGTCTACCTCTGTGTCCTGAGTGTCCAGCATGGAGTCAGATGCAAGTGAACACCAGTGCATGTCTAATAAATGGTACCCTTATCTGTTGTGAACCAGGCTGGGTCAGGTGAATGCAGCTAAATTACTTGATTCAAAGATCATATCATGGAATTCCAACACTGTTCCAGTTGCTGGATCATGGGTCCCTGGGAAAGCAGGTCAGGGACACAGACAAGAGGAGAGAGTGGGTTTCCGTCTCACCTCCAGTACTTACTGGTTATGTGACCTTGGGAGATGGCCTCACCATCTTTAAATGGGGATTATAAAGTCCAGTTTGCCTCTGAGGGCTGTCCTAAAACCGCTGTTGATTCTGTAAAGTCCAGGACATGATGCCTGGCACAGGGCAGGGTTCAGGGAATGGTAGATGGTTTTATTGTTGCTGCTGTGTGTTTGTTGTAGTTGCTGTTTTACAACAAGAGGTTGAAGCGATCCCTGTAGGGCAGTCTGCCTCAGGAAACTTCTGATTCAGTTCATGAGAGATCTAGGGAAAGGCACAGCCATAAACCTGTGGACAGAAGTGAGCAGGCAAAAAGGAGCAGGGTACGCTCTCCAAACTGTCTCCAGTTGCTTTTCCACTTCACCAGTGAGGCTTCCTTCCAAGTAGACGCTGGTCGTGTCATTTGGGAGGCTAAGTGGTGGTAGGGTGATAATGTGGTGACCGGTTACTGGTCCTGACTCAGGGTTAACTGTGGGGACCAATAGGCAGCTGGCAGCATCACAGAGCTGAGGGGCTCCCCAGGATCTGAGTGGCATCTGGGATCCTGACATCTGGGTTCCTGATGGGGTTGTTCCTTCAGAAGTGACATCTATTCCAGTCTGACACATCTTCACTCTTTTCCTCATTCAGCATCTACTTAGGGGGCCCCCATCACATGCCAGGATGAAGGGGTATAGACAGAAATACATGAGTCCTATTTCAAGGAGGCATGGTTCATGTGTGTATGCTGTCATGTCCAACTTTGGGGCCCCATGGACTGTAGCCTGCCAGGCTCCTCTGTCCATGGGATTCTCCAGACAATACTGGAGTAGGTTGCCACTTCCTCCTCCAGATGAGCTTCCCAACCCAGTGATCCAATCGGAATCTTCTGAGTCTCCTGCGTTGGCAGGCAGTTTCTTTACCACTGAGCCAGAGCTCACAGTCTAATGCGGGGGTTGGCAATCTTTTAAAATAAAGGGCCAGCTGGTAGTCATCCCTCAGTATCTGTAGGGAATTAGTTCCCCGAAACCCTGCATCCCTACCCTGTGGATACCAAACTCCTCAGATGCTCAAGTCCCTTATGTAAAATGGTGTACTATTTGCATAAAATCTGAGCACATCTCTCACATACTTTAAATCATCTCTAGATTACTTACAACACCTAGTACAATGTAAGTAGCTGTAAATGCAATGTAAATGCTATGTAAGTAGTCACCAGTGCACAGCAAATTCAAGTTTTGCTTTTTGGAACTTTCTGGAAATTTTCTCCCAAATATTTTTGATCTATGGTTACTTGAATCCACTGATGCAGAACCCACAGATACGGAAGACTGACTACAAATATTTTTAGCTTTGTGGACCATATGGTCTCTGTTGCAGTTACTCAGCTCAACTATTGTAACATGAAAACAGCTATAGACAATATGGAAACAGGCATGATTCTGTTTCAATAAAACTTTCCCTAAAAAACCCAGTTTGGCTCAAGGGCTATAGTTTGCTCACCCCTTAGAGAAAGACGAAGTGGTAAATAGATCGTGACAATATGTCATCGTGCAGATATTACATGATGTGGTAGTGGGCTACTAAGAGGGAAAAGTATTTCTTGTTTAAGAAACTTCCTGAAGAAATCATCAGGGTGCCTTTGGGAAAGTCACTCTCTACATCTTAGTTTCTCCAATAGGATTTTGTTATTATCACAGGATAAATGTGAGGACCTATGCATACAGCATGCTGTTTGGGTCACAGTGATGTCTATAAGTCAACGAGAAAAATGTTAGCAATCATAATAACTATAATAATAGTGATGATAATAACGTTTTTGAGGGTTTTTTAGATGTGGTAGCCACACTTTCATGTACTTTGCATATGTTATCTCATTTAAACCTGAGAAATATACTCTGGAAGATCTATACTCATGCCTTCCATTTTATGTATGAGAAAACTAAGAAACAAAGAGGTTAAATAACTTAGCTAGTAAGGGTAGAGCCAGGATTCAAAGAGAGTCCAAAGCCAGAACTCTAACATTACACCTACAATTGCCACTGACTTTATGTTTGTGGCCCTACTCAAGCCGGGAGGGACAGTTGCTGGTCAGTACGCTTGTTGCTGTGGACAGCGGGCATGGGCTTCATTGCTCTCCACTGGCAGCAGAGCCTGAAGCCAAGTGTCTGGGTGTGGCAACCGATGAGGGATGCCCACACTCTGTGAGCATGACCCCAAAGGGTCATTCCCACTGTGTCTGCCTTAGGGACTCAAAGGCACAGGTCTGGGGTGGTGTCTTCCAGCCCTCTGCCCTTTGCAGTTAAGTGTGCTTCTTGTTGTATCAAGCTTCGTTCTTCCCCCATCCTTTCTCCCCTTATCTCTTATTACATTACCCCCAAAAAACAAAGAAAAAAATATGGAGTCCTGTAAGGATGGGTGATGATATCCTTACTCACTAATTCGGAGCCATCTCTTTAGAGTTCAATTTTCATTCTGTGCTCACAATGAGGGCAAATGGACCAACTCTGTCAAGAAACAGAGCCATAAGCCCTCTGGACTAAGGATGCCTTTGTCTACTTCTGAGTGATGGCCTCCCAGGGATCAGATGGTTTGGCTTGCAATCATGCTTTTAACAGCTAATTGCATTTCTTAACTATGGTGCTTCAGACCAAGTTACACAAAGTATTGAATACAATTCCTGGAAGTCTGACATAGCTTTTCAGAGTAGCAGGGCAGAGCTCATCTTACTGGAAATTTCCCTTGGCCTTTGGAAGGGGCTCAGAATAGCAACAGTCAGAAGCCCCCACCCCTTAAGTGTACTCCAGGATTCCAGTGAGAGTTGACCCTTGAAGTTGGGGTGGGAGCCAGCCTAGGATAAACCAGTTAAAGGCAGCTTTTACTTGGCCTAAGGTTGAAATTCAGAGTACCAGACTCCAGGGAAGATGCTTATGTTCAAGGATAGGTATCTGTGGCTAGCTCATGATAATAATGACAATAGCTACCACCGATTTCACTCCTGTGAATCAAAACTCTCTTACGCAGCACTTCTCAGCATCACTTTTCTCTTGTTGCAGCTGCTGTTGCAATGGCCACTTCTGCGTGGGATGTGATCAGTTTCCCGCAGGTACCACCAGACAGGTTCTCACCTTAGACATGTGCCTGTGTCACTTGCCTCCTATCCTGGGACTTCCCTATTGATGCCACTGTAAATAGAACCTCACTCTGCACCCACACAAGTGCAAGGAAGTGAGTGTCGTATGAGGTGGAATGTTGGCCAGTGGGAGACAGAAGCCACTGAGGACATTCTTTTATCTGTCCCTCCCCTGATAGATGGTCCTCAGACACAGCTTGCGTGGCTCAAGAGCTCTCAGAGATGCCACTGTGATTAAGCATTGTGGGATTGCTTCTATCAGTGATAACCAGAGTCTGGCGGCTACAGTGTGCTCAGACTGGATTTCTGGGTGTGGTGGGGAGCTAGTCCACAAGGGTCTCTTTAGGACAAGGGGTTCCCACCAAGTATGCTGCTACTGCTGCGAAGTCGCTTCAGTTGTGTCCGACTCTGTGCAACCCCAGAGACAGCAGCCCACCAGGCTCCCCCGTCCCTGGGATTCTCCAGGCAAGAACATTGGAATGGGTTGCCAGTTCCTTCTCCAGTGCATGAAAGTGAAAAGTGAAAGGGAAGTTGCTCAGTCGTGTCTGACTCTTAGCAACCCCTTGGCCTACCAGGCTCCTCCACCCATGGGATTTTCCAGGCAAGAGTCCTGGAGTGGGGTGCCATTGCCTTCTCTGCCACCAAGTGCAGAAGGCATCAATTTCAATAGTGAACATGGGCTGGATGGGGTTAAGCTGGAATCAAGTCGAAGTAAATTTGCTTCAATACTGAGAGGTCTCAGGCTTACATTCTTGACTTTCTGAGGATGTTGGCTATTTACTGCCATAAATGTGGAGTATGTTAAATGCTACTTTTTTGCTCTGGAGTGCATCCCCTTTGGCTGGTCTGGGGGTTGAGCTATGTAGCTATTTGAGAACTTTCTGGGCCAAAGGCTAATGGACTATCAGGACAGAGAGTGGGTGTTTTGGATGATTTTATATCAGCACTTGAAGCAAAACTCCCACACACCTTTTGAAAGCCCAGACAAAATAAAATCGGGGCAGACTCCACTGTGATAACATCCATCTCCACTGTGACTGATGCTGAGCCTGGAATGCATTAATTCCCCATTCATGTTTAGTGGAGATCTACATGCTTACATACAGAGGACAATCAGAGATAATCTAATCTAGTGTTTGTTTTTGGTTTTTTTTTCCTGTCCATGCTGACTGCTGGTCTCTCTTCTACTGGTGTTAACTACTAATGTTTTACCCAGAAGTCACGAACATGGTGTAACAGAGACAATGCTCATGTGAGAACACGGGAATGTTATATTCCACAGTTTCCCTTGCAGTTGTGTGTGGCCTTAGACTAGGTTCTAGCTATTAATAATGGGAAAGTAGGTAGATATTCTTTACTGCCTGGTGACTCAGGTGGTAAAGAATCCGCCTGCAATGCAGGATACTGGGGTTTGATCCCTGGGTTGGGAAGATCTCCTGGAGAAGGGATAGGGTACCCACTCCAGTATTCTTGCCTGGAGAATCCCCATGGACAGAGGAGCCTGGTGGGCTATAGTCCATGGGGTTGCAAAGAGTAGAACATGACTGAGTGACTAAGCACAGGTAGATATATGCCACTTTCAGTCTTGCCCATAAAACTCTACATATACTACCCACCACTTCTCTCTTTCCCCCTCTCCTGGCTGGAAGCCAAGAAGTCCAGTTAAGTGGAGCCCATGATGCAAGGGGCTTGATCCTCGACACCGCTTGGAGGTGGAGACATCCGGGAAATGCACCCGGGGTAGGCACCTGTCCCAGGCCAGGCTGTGTTAAGCCACTGAGAAAGGGGATTGCTCATTTTGGAGCTTAGCTCACTAATGCTAACAAAGCAAGGAGACAATGCCCTGCCAGCCCTTGTGTCTCCAGATCTCCATGAGATGGTTGGAGTGCATCTCCAGCTATCTCTTCCACTGGTATCCTAAGGTTCACAGGTTTTGCCACACTAGATCATGATGGAGGTATAGGAAGGTTTTACTAATGGGCCAGGTGGGTTCCAGAAGAGCAGCCTTCTGTGGGAAGAGCAGAATTTGTAATTCACTGTGATCATTTATTTCCCTGTGCACACAGGTGAGGGACTGCCGAGAATCAGCCTGCAAAACTCCAGACCTCTCCCTCTGGTTCCATCCAGTGTCCTTTCGAGTCCATTGAGTTTTGTCCTCAGGCTTGGTTACTCACGAGGAGATGAGGTTCCACCCTTCCAATCCTGTTGGTTTTGTAACCTGGAGTGCTGTAGAATTTCCTTATGCAGATACGGTATGGATTCTGCTGTCCCGGGGAGGGAGGGATCAGGGTGCCACCTCTCCTTTCATCTCCTACAAGGGACTCATCTGAGACTGAGTCCTCCCAGGGGCACCTCTCATGGGGAACTTTACTTTTTCCTCAGAGACAACCTAGCACTGATTTTTTGAAAAAAGGAAGCTTTTTTCTTGGTAGGAAGTTTTGACCTTATTACTTTACCAAACAGTGACCTCTGTAATTAANATTCCCACCTCAGAGCTTTTGCACTGGCTGCTTCCTCCGCCCAGAACACTCTTTTCCGGATCTCTGCCTGGCTTGCTCCTTTCCTTCCTTCAAGTTGTTGCTCAGCTGTCATTTTCTCAGGGAGGTATTTCTTGACTATCTTATAAAGTTGCATTCCCCACCTCCCAGCAGCTTAATTTCTCTCCCTGTTTTCAATAATGTCACAGCAATTATCACCTTCCAACATGCTATCTATTCTACATATTTTTTATTTATTACCTCTGATTTCCCTTAAACAATATATAAGCTCCAAGAAAATAGGGTTTTCATCTGTGTTGTTTCCCTTTATCTTAAACAGTGCCTTTATCTTTATCCCTTGCATCTTAAACAGTGCCTGGACTATGGCAGGTGCTCAGTGGATTCTTGTTGAATGAATTAATGACCCCGTTTTACAGATAAAGGAACAAAGTCTTAGAGGCGGTGGTTAGATTCCAAGCTAGTGAGTGTCAGGAAAGATTTCAAACCCACGAATTTCCGCTTCAAAGCATGTGTATTTTTTTCTCTGACATCAGACTTCAGACATGTTTGATGTGGCCCTGGGGTAGTTATATGGGATGATGTGGCCGTGAGAAGAATATTTGTTGTCCCGCATCAGGCATCAATGAGTGGACTGTTCGTGGGGGAGGGGGCCACACGCTCTGCAGAGTTTCTATTGTATCCACAGAGGCATTTATCTCATCAGCAGCATCTGTGAGCTCTTAAAATCGCTTCACCTTTCTGTGGTTCAAACGCCTTGAGCTCCCTACCTGCAAATATTGCTTTTGAGGTTTTCCAAGCCGTGCTTGATGGGACTCGGGTTGGGTGTTCCGTGGCCCTGCTGGGAGCCACACACTTCTCATCAACGTGCTGTCTGTGCCCTTCTCTCCCAGGTGGCTCGCCTTGCAGGGGTGACTTGTGATCAGCTGCTCATGTTTTGCTGATGGGGTTGGAACGGCCACAGTCACCTCGCTTTGAGCCATAAAATTTTCCATGGAAGGAATCAAGTCTTGCCTTAAATCAGTGGGTCTTCAAGTAGGCTGATAACTGAGTCCAACTCCCAGATATTCTGATTCAATTGGTCAAGACATCGTGATTTTTAAAACCTCCCAGGTGGTTCTACATAGGCAGGAAATGCAGCTTAGGTTGATTCTAGAGCCTCATTGCAAGAGGAGAGGTAGAAAATACAATTCGACTGAAAGCAAAAGTATTTCCGAAAAGTCACATCTCATCCTTCAATTCTCCTTACTCCCCCTGACATCCTGCTAGTACCTGGAGACCTTGGCCTCTTTAGTTTCATTGCAGGATTCTGATGTTTGTTTTCTTGATGCCTTTCTTACTATAGATGATGGCAGTTTTGGTTCTTTCCATGTCTATCAGTAAAATAGGCATCAAACTCATAGCACTGACCTTATAGGTTTGAGACTAAAATAAATTAATACATAGTTAAGTGCCTGGCATGCAGGCATGTATGGATCAGCTATCATTGCTGCTATTAAGCATCTTGCTTATAAAATGCCTGTTCCAGAGTCTGTTGTTACAGTAGTTGGTATGAGCTCCACCATAAACTTCCCTTAGATTTTGCATGACTCTTCAAGAGTTCTTGCTGTGTCTCTGGCATGCTCCAGAGACTATCACCATCAAAAGTCTCATTCCATGTCTCTTTAAAGCTTAATTACCACAAACTTTGGATTCTTTGCTGAGAATTTCCTGCTTGGGCACCAGCCAGTCTCACCTGCTTTTGGACTAGCTTTCTGAGCCTGGTACCATAGTGGTGGGCTTCTCCGGTGGCTCCGTGGTAAAGAATCTGCCTGCAATGCAGGAGACTTGGGTTTGATCCCTTGGTGGGGAAGATCACCTGGAGGAGGGCATGGCAACCCACTCCAGTATTCTTGCCTAGAGAATCCTAGAGCAGAGGAGCCTGGCGGTGACTTAGCATGTATGCACCATAGAGGTATCTCTTCCAAGGATGCCTGTGATTACTCCTGCCAGCTCTGTGACCCAGCTTTGTACCCCCAGGAAGACTCTGGATCATGTCTCTACTGGTCTAAGCCTCAGTTTTCTTCTCTCGTTGATGCAGTCCCAGAAGTGGCTGTGGACAGATGCCACCCAGCCTGTGACAGTGACCGTGGGGAAAGAAACAGGGAACTGAATGGAGGGGGCCAGCACTAGCAGGACCTGTGAGCGGAGAGCCCTGGGCTGGTGGGCTGGTGGGCTCGTGTAGACAAACTATTTGGTCCAATCACACATACAAAGATCTCCTAGAACTGGACTTGGGAAATTAGCTGTGAGGGCCTGGGATGCTAGACCCCGACCAGGGGACAAGCATCCACGTCTACCTATGGCCTGCATGGGTGAAAAAACCGCACCTACTTTGGGGAGAGCACAGCAACACGAGACAGCCCGATAGATGGTTGTTCTCATCCAGAGAGATTGGCAGAGCGACCTGTGTCTGTGGGCTAGACAGACTAGGTGATGCAGACACCAGCTCAGACTCCTGAAACTGTTGGCTGGAGGTGGGGGCAGACTAAATATTTAACAGGGTAGCCATGTAGTGTGACATACAGGTGACTGTGGGCACAAGTCACAGGAAACCCAGCTTCCCGTGGGATTCCCAATGGCAGCCACTTCCCTCAACTGCGGCTGAAGGCTGTTTGGCCACAAGTATTTGCCTCATGACCACCCCATTCTGTGCACGAGGGAAGCCAGGACACTATGCTTGTCTTGAGCTGGGCCTCTTGCAGTTGTCCTGGCCCAGCACCCCTGAGAGGAGGGATTAGGTTCTCTGGTTTACCACCATGTCTCATGGGCACAGAAAAGTATGTGGCCTTAGCAGGTGTTTTATAATCATTTGTTGAGTAAATGGATGAAGGCATGAACCAATAAGTGAATCTCAACACAGCACAGTGATGGGAAATAGATGCCACCTCCAGTCTACACGGCAGGAAGCTGGCAGGTGCCACAGTCACCTGTACGTCTGTGCTGTAAATAAAGTAAATAAGGTAAGACTTCAGCACTCACAATGACTTGGATGGGAATTTGCATCAGGGACCAAGATGAGTTCAGAGGGAGGGCCGAATGGGTCTCTGTGAATCAGGGCCCAGGGCCTGGGCATGTTTGGGCCTGTGGATGGAGAATCGGTGGATCCAGCAGTTGGAAATAGCTGCCAACGGAGACAGGAACGACACAGCAATGAAAAAGACATATGGTCCATTCAAGAGAGAGCTAGTTAGTGAGTAAATTGCTCTGAAAGTGGACTATTTCTGAGGTGGATGCAGAATTCACGGGCTTTAATCGTAGATCACGTCATGTTTTAAAACACATTTCTCTGTGTCGACAGTTTCACTTATTTTGCAGATTGTGCCTGATTCAAGAGCCATAATTCCTACCAGTGAGGCAGGAGCCATGTCATTTGTGTTCCCAAATTGGGTTTGCAGATTGCACCTAAACAGCCATGTCTTCATTTAAGGGAGCTGAAGATGCACCAT
This sequence comes from Neotragus pygmaeus, assembly GCA_006410875.1. NCBI lineage: Eukaryota > Metazoa > Chordata > Mammalia > Artiodactyla > Bovidae > Neotragus > Neotragus pygmaeus. Next base: position 306,493 of record SJYV01019494.1, read on the forward strand.
CAGCATGGCCACAGTGACAGACAAGAAACCCCGCGTCTGGTAGGGTTTCCCCCAAGCAGAGCTGACTCTGCAACTGGCAGGTCTTGTCCATTCCTAATGATGTTATCATCCCATGTGTGGCCTTCTGCTTTGGAGGCAGGTGGGTGCCCAAGGCAGCTGGTGTGCTGAGAGCGCTGGTAGAGTCTAAAATTTGAGGGTCATATCTAGTACAAAGGACAGCTGCGTACGAGGCTCCCCAAGCACAGTTCATACAGCTCAGCAACGGACAGAGACAGCGGGTTGCTGGGAAGCCCAGGCTGACTCCCAGCGACCTCGGGTGTCTGTGTGAGGCAAGGCAGCTGCAGGGATGGGGAGCCTGGTTGAGTCTCAAGGGGAGACACATACAGACAAGATTCAGTGATGGGGGTTATTACAGATGTACAGTGGGGTGTGGAGCAGCTCAAACATCTCAACTGACATATACATTCCCTCTGTGTCCAGAGTTTCTGGGACTGTACCAGATGCCAGATTCCTAGAGAACCCACTGTTCAGTATCTAGGTCAAGGATCTATTTTTGGGTGATAGGATGCCAAATGGGACCTCATCTGTTTTCTTGGAATTGGAAGTAGAAACCCAAAGTTGAAATGAATAGGGGCTGTCGTGTTCCCATGTTTCTAGATGGAGCCATCTGATACATCTCTGTGGGGCACCGCCCGCCCACCGTGTGCGGTGCACAGTCGTGTCTGACTCTTTGTGACTCTGTGGACTGTACCCTGCCAGCTCCTCTCTCCCTGGGATTCACCAGGCAAGAATATTGGACTGGCTCCCCTGCCAGGGGATCTTCCCAACCCAGAGATCAAAACCAGGTCTCCCAGGTCTCCTGCTTTGGCAGGCAGATTCTTAACCACTGTGCCACCTGCGACTCTCATACATACGTATATACACATATACCTACATACACACTTCTTTTCTTTAGATAATCAGCCCCTGAGGTAGAACCTGTATTTTTGTTTCCCCTCTTAGACTGCTTGTGTCCAGTGCTTTAGTCTCAAAGAGGCTAAACATTTATTTGGGGATTTGGCTCCCTCAGAGTAAACTAGCCCTGACTGACCTTTCAGCAGGGGATGACTCCAAGTGGCAAGGTCCCTGTCCTCTATGGTAAAGCAGGAGAGAGCGTCCCTCTTCTTCCTGGGCTGGGCCATGCTAGCGGCCAACCTTAGGAGAGCACGCCGGGGAGCAGAAACTTCCCGTCTCTCTTCCTAGGAGTTAGGAAGATCCCCTGGCAGGGGAACCACTCCACTATTCTTGCCTGGAGAATCCCAGAGACAGAGGAGCCTGGTGGGCTGCAGTCCACGGAGTCATTAAAGTCGGACATGACCGAGTGTGCACATGGTGTGTGAGGGGCCGCTTCCAGGCTCCCCTGTCCCCTCTCAGCCACCGTCCTCTGCACGCTGTGCCTGGGCTTCTGGAGCTTTTCGGGAGAAACTGCTGACTGGCAGACACTAGGCTGTCCTCAGACTCGCTCCTGGGTCCTGCTGACTAATGCTTTCGCACTGAATCTTAGGTGCTTGGATTCCTCTTCTCTTGGGATTAATCTTCTCCCAGGAAGCGCCTCAGTATTTCATGTAAACAGCCTTTTGTGTGCCTGGCCCCACCAATCCAATAGATTGAACCATAGAAATAATAGCAGCACCCCACTCCAGTACTCTTGCCTGGAAAATCCCATGGATGGAGGAGTCTGGGAGGCTGCAGTCCATGGGGTCGCATAAAGTCGGACACGACTGAGCGACTTCACTTTCACTTTTCACTTTCATGCACTGGAGAAGGAAATGGCAACCCACTCCAGTGTTCTTGCCTGGAGAATCCCAGGGACGGGGGAGCCTGGTGGGCTGCCGTGTATGGGGTCGCACAGCGTCGGACACAACTGCAGTGATTTAGCAGCAGCAGCAATGTTTTTTGAGTACTTCACTATATTCGAGGTACAGTGTTAAGCACTTTGTATTCTTTAATTGATTGAATTCTCAAAATAACCTTATTAGTCAAGATTCTTTTGATTGCACATTACAAAAACTCCAGCTAAAACCAGCTCAAACATAACAGGCCATGTATTGACTAATGGAACTGAAAAGTCCACTCTCAAGCACCTGCCAAAGTTAGACAGGCAGAACAATGGCATGGGTACCTCAGAGTGGGACTTGGATACTCTTTCACTTTCTTTTGCAGTTCTATATTATGTATTTGTTTACACTAGACATTATTGTTTATAATAAGAGAACTTTTCTTTAAGTGAATCTTCTATGGTATTCTCCCACATTGTTTCGTGTATTACAATCAGTTGGGGCTCTTGTTTTCTGGTCTATGATCTCAAGGGCAGGGGCTTTTTTCTTACATGTCTTTGTAGCCTTTCCTTTGCCTTTTAAATTTGTACTCAAGGATGTGTGTAGACTGGATTGGATTCATGTGTCTCATAAGGGAAGCTTTTTGCAGTTTCAATTCTTCCAGAAGGCAGATGATAATAAGAAAGTAGTTTACACTTGATCCAATATATGATTTCTCAGGACAAACCTTGTAACCTCAAATGGAGGTAATCATCCCAGGTTACTGTGAAGCTCAAATGAGTTAGAGCCACATGTGGGCTGTAAAACTCTGTGCACCTGGCAGTTGGTAATGACCTGGGTTTATGGAGCCACCTCCTTCTGAAGCCTCTATCCAAGGTGAGTCGTGCCTATTTCCACATTTCCTAAGGACCATTATCATTATCTCTTGATGAAAAGAAGTGGTGGAAGAGAGAGAGAAGCTGAGAACATTAATTTAGGACACACTATTAATCCCCTGCCGTGAGCACACCCCGCACCCACATATCCCACTGTCAGATTGTCAAATTCTCCTGACATCTCATTCTGGGGAGCTTGAAGGGTCCTCAAACTCTTCATAGACTTAAGACTAAGTTCAGGATCTTGCTTTCCAAACGGATATGCATGACATATCTTATCTCAGGGAGTGGTGCCCTTTATACCCTCTCTTCCTCATGCTCCATATTCAAACCACCTCTGTGATCCATCTACTTTACCTGCTCTGGGACCTTGGAATTTCTTCTCTCCATCTTCACTGCTGTGACCCTGGTCAAAGCTATCATCATCCCTACCTCCTCCTTGATCTACCTGGGAAAGAGTTTGCCTTCCTCCAATCAAATGCAGCTCTGATCGTGTCACCTGCCTGCTTAAAACTTTTCAATGGCTTCCCTCATCCTAAGGATAAAGGCTCCATTCTTAGCAAAGCTTACGAAGGCCTTCATAGTAGGGTATCACCTACTCCACTCTCCTATTTTGCCCCTTCACTCTTTCAGACCCTCCTATGTGAGCTGTCCATAGGCCCCCTCACCTGCCTCTCCATGTGCTGGTCCCCGGGATGGAAGGACATGTCTCTATCCTCCAGTTATTGCTCCTCAACATCGCTCAGCTCAGATGTCACTTCCTCAGCACCCAACTCTTATCTCCTTCTTAATACTTAGCTACAGTTCAATTTCATATTATTTATTCAATTATGTGGTTGACACTTACAACGCTAGTATGTAAGCTCTATAAAGGTAGTGGCTGTGTCTCTTTCAATTCACTGTTGTATCCCCAGCACACAGCACCCAGTGGGTGATTGGTACATAGGTGCTGAATGAGTACACACATGCATGCCAGGCACTGTGCCAGGAGAGAGGGCAAGACAGATTAAGTGATGCTGCTGCCCTCAAATTCTCATAGTCTAACAGGAGGCACAGCACAGGCACACTGATCATTTCAAGGGGTCTGTGGGGATCCTCCAAAGAACTGTTTGATGGGGATAAAAACACATAGAAGGGAACATAAAGAGGCTCAGTCACATCAATGTCAAAGAAAAACTAACTTGCATCCTCACAGACAGATCATATCTATAGGAAATATAGCAACAGTGCTCTTGGAGACTGACGACCTAGGTATGAATATGACCTAGGTATGAATATGAACTGTTTCACTTACTAGCTCCGAGAACTTGTGCAAGTAACCAATTCCCTTCTGAACCTCTTCTATTCCTCATCTGTAAAATGGATGCTTAATATTAATCTCATGATCTACACTGAGACTTTACTAGATGTACATCAAAGTGTGTAGACGGTAAATGCACATCATGAATATTTGATTGTTGAATGTCTGTTACTTCTGATCACATTGAACCTTTCTGATCTACCATGCCACCCAAGACAACTTTCAGATGGTGAGCACCCCACAAGAGATGCCTGACCTTCTGTCCTTCTGCCCTGTGCCTGCACAGAGGGCCCTGAGAAAGACATCCAGTTGAGTACATGGCCCTGCAACCACCATGACCCCTGGAGATGAGCTGAAGGCCTTTTAAAGTTTGATCCATTTGATGGAGTTTGGACACACTGTTCAGTTTGGCCAATTTACCCAAGTTTGAAGCAGAGGAAAGAAGTTTCTGCCACGCCTCTGTCCTTGTCTTTCCTGGTGATTTTCCTTGAACCATTAATTGTGAAGCTACACTCTGAGCCTCCCTGACGATGGTTTCCATGTGTGGGCACTGGGCCTCCAGGGCCAGGGCTCCAGAGCTCTAAGCATTCTGCCCTCTGTTCACCCTTCCCCTCGGCCTGCCTTTTCCTAGGGCCCCACCTGCCTGTCTTGCTGTTAACATCGAAGGACAAATGCAGCCCTATATTTCAGAGTCATCTGGCAGATCTGATTAATTTTGGAAATGAACAACACAAAGATTCATCACAAACTTTCAGGTATGAGCAGCCATAAACAAAACCAGAGCACGGAGCACTATTTATTTATTAAAACTGTAAATTGAAGGGAAATGGGCTATTTATTTTGCACAATGTCTTCCACAGAAGTAATTGGCTCATTAATCACACTCTCACCGTGGTCACGTTTGGAAGGTCAGGCTCAACAGGGAAATGAAACAGGGGGTGGTGTTTACAGCTCTGGCAGCATGTGGAGCCCCACGAGGCTGGCTCCTGGGGACCATGTCACATCCCAGGGAGATTCTATATCACGTGAAGCCAGCCAGGCAGTTGGGAGGTGGTGTGGCATAGTGGCTGGAGGTTCCCTGGGGGCTCAGCAGTAAAGAATCAGCCTGCAATGCAGGAGATGCATGAGACGTGGGTTCCCTCCCTGGGTAGGAAAGATTCCCTGGAGGAGGGCATGGCAACCCTGTCCCGTATTCTTGCCGGGAGAATCCCATGGACAGAGGACCCTGGTGGGCTCCAGTCCATAGGGTCACAAAGAGCCAGACATGACTGAGCGACTGAATACAGGCACATGCTGGTGAAGGGATCCAGTTATACCAGGGGCATTTCCATGGCCAGGAACTGAAGATGGATGAAGTGTGAGTAGAACATCTTAGGCGAGCAGAAAGTATTGGGAAAAACAACCTCCATGCTCCTCTTTGCTCAAGGGATCACGTCCTTGGATAGTCCCTTTAGTAGTTCAATCCCTTTTGGAAATCTTGGTGCTGCTCGGCAAGGAACCCAGGGGCGGAATTTGAGGGCACCCTTCAGACACAGCACAGCGCTCCCTAGGGGCTGTTGTGAGGGTGGCGGCAGCAGGAAGCGGACCGTCACCTGGAAGAGGACAGGGAGGGGTGGGGGCGGGCAACCAAGACTGGTTCTGAATTGAGGCCAGTGGGCTCAGCTGCTTCTCTCACCAGGAGTGGCTCCTCCTGGGAGAAGGTTCTGTGCCATGGACTGGATTCTGGGTGTTTTCTACAGAAAATGCTGTGTCACAAGCAGGATCTGCTGTATGCTTTACCGGGTCCAGTACAAAATAAAGGTACAGAGCCCCTTGTTCAGAAATTATCGAGACGGTGACAGCAGAGCATCAGACTAAGCTGGGGCTAGAGGTGGCTGGAGGGGACTCTGAACTCAGGGTCCCATGCCACACAACCACGAAGCCACCTTAGCTTTGGGTCTGGGCCCCCTCCTCTGGGTACAGCGATGAGAAGGTTTACAGAGAATAGGCATTATGTGATGACGATCTTTAAAGTCCGGCTCCCAGGTGTGACCACACTGTGTAATCTGAAAAAATATCCACATTAGGGCTAATGCCTCTGAGGCCCTTTTTGGCCAATCAGTTGGTAAAGCACCAAGGAAAGACAGAGTTCCTGCCTGTGGGCAGAGAGATGGACTGAGGCCACAGCCAGGCAGCAGGGGTCTCGTGGGGTCGGGAGCCGGGAGTGTGCTCACTGCCTTCCCCTCTCTCCTCTTGGGTGCCAAGGGCTGGAGAGTGAGCAGGGCTGAGCACAGAGTTTTGGGTGACTCTGTCCTGCCCTTACTTTCCCATCATGAAGCAAGCAAGCAAAGCCAGACTCTTAAGGCCAGGGAGTTTCTGTCTTGCCTCAGCACTCCCTTGGATCTCTTGTCTGCATTTAGAAAGAGATGATGGGAATAAAAGGGCTCTGATTTCCAGTAGCCTCTGCTTCGCAGGCACCATGTTAAATAGCTAAATCATGGCAGCCTCGTTCCTGTAAAAAGACTTTTGGAGTGTGGACAGAAATAACTTTCCCATTTGGGGTCAGTGTGTGTGTGTGTGTGTATGTGTGTGTGTGTGTGACATACTGCATGCGTGTGCACACACGTGGATGTGTGAAGCCTGTGCATGTGCATGCAAACACTGAAGGTGCAAACGTGTGCCTCCCTGTTACTTGTGTGCACAGCAATTGTAGGGATTGTGTATGCGTTCGCACACAGTTGAAGGTCTGTGCGTGAGTAGACTCTGATGTCTGGAATCTTTACACCCTGCTTCTGGCAGTCAGTCAGAGCAGGGGCAAGAGTCAGCAGCACGTGAGCGGGTTGGGTCTGGGGTGAGGGGGGCTGTCTGTCGTCCCTGTCTGTGTCACGGCCACATCAGAGCTCCATGGGGTGGATCCGCTCCTCTGTTCGCCAGCACGCCTCTGTCCTCTGCTTGCTCTGGCTTCCCCCTCTCAACCTCAGCACGCACAGGCTCTGGCTCGCTCAGCCCTCTGGGGCTCATCTCTGTGTGTGGCCGTGGCTCCTGGCCTTCTTCACCAACTGTGTCACGGTGCCAGTTTGCCGGCAGAATGTGATCAGCCCAGCTCACGGCCTTGAGTTGTCGTCAATCGCTGACCAGTCTCTGGATCCTGCCCGCAGGTCAGGTCAGGTCAGCTATGGCGGGGGGAACCTAGTCATGGTGCACGTGGGGTCACTGCTGGGGCTGTGGTTGGGACAGTTTTCCTGAGAAGTGCATGGACACAGAGGGCCATGATGAACATCCCAGGTCCTTCAGCAAAGCCTCTGTCATCTGCTCAGGACCCACCCTGTGGAGGCCGGGACACCTGGGCTGCCCCACAGGCAGGCCTTGCTGGGCAAAGTGGCCTCAAGGGGAGGCAGCCTTCTGGAGCCTGGGGTCTGCTCTTCACCCTCCTCTGCTCCCCCATTAGGAGTTAAATTGTGCCCCCTACTCATATGTTGAAGTCTTGACTTCAGAATGTCACCTTGTTTGGGGATGGGGTCTTAACCAAGGTGCTGATGCTAAAATGAGGTCATGAGAATGGACATTAATCCAGTACAAATGGTGTCCTTATAAGAAAGAGAAATTTGTAAACAAGACACAGAGAGAAGATGGTTATTTGCCAGCTAGGGAGCAAGGCCTGGCAAGCCCCCTTTCATCACAACCCTCGGGGGAAGCAACATGGCCAACACCTTCNTCCAGTACAAATGGTGTCCTTATAAGAAAGAGAAATTTGTAAACAAGACACAGAGAGAAGATGGTTATTTGCCAGCTAGGGAGCAAGGCCTGGCAAGCCCCCTTTCATCACAACCCTCGGGGGAAGCAACATGGCCAACACCTTCGTTTTGGATTTCTGGGCTCCAGGAACGTGAAGCACCACACTTCCGCTGTGTAAGCCACCTGGTCTCTGGTATTTGCTTATAGAAGCTCTAGCAAACTAGTACACACACCAAGAAAAACTTCCCCAAAAGAAGGGAAGAAGCCATTGGACACCACCGTCCCTAGAGGGTGGACTAGGGCTACAGACGTCCAGTGAGGGTGACAGCCAGGAGGCCAGGCCTCCTTGCACTCCCAACCGCCCCTGTGCGTAAGACCCCTAACCTGGGTGCTTCCGACACCTGGCCCCTGGACTCACCGCAGGAGGAAGCTCTGAGTCTGGTATCTTAGTTAGGTGTTTGCCATCTTTGGTGAGGCCCACTGAAGGCCAGGAAGAAAATCTCATCCTACATTTCAGAAAGAGTCCTTGAAAACTAGTGTGGAGGCGAGGGGAGATGGGAATGGAGGAAGGCTGGAGACGGGGAGGCAGGCCCTCATGAGTGATGAGGGGCCCAGGGAGGGGATTTGGGGGCTGTTGAAGAGGCATCGCTGCCACGATGGACTGCCAAGATACGGGAGTGAGGAGTGGGGAGGTTAGAGGAAGAGGACTCTGGTGTGAGCGCCTGGAGGAGGGCGGTGCTGGTCACCTGGGTGGGCCTGGAAGGATGAGTGACAGGTCTGTTTTCTGCACGTCAGATGAGCACTGTCCAAGGAACAGCCACCCAGCTGCCCGGGGCCCGTCAGCAGCAGAGCCTGGACCTGGGGCGCAGAGGAGAGGTCCGGGCACAGACGGGGATTTGAGTAACACTGTGTCATGGGTGGGGGCCCTCGTGCAGAGGGACTGGCTGTGAGCTGCTTCTCCCAGGAACAGGGCTAGAGACGGGCACTCAAGAGGTGATCGGAGCGAGCACAGAGGGGCGGGGGTGATGACACGGGGAGGAAGGAAGCACGCAGGGGGAAGCCGGCCACCCACAAGCCAAGGAACCCCTGAGGCTTCTAGATGCTCAGGGAGAGGCCTGGGCCCGATTCTCCTCACAGCTCTCAGAAGGAGCCAGCCCAGCTGACACCCCGCCTTCAGACTCCTAGCCTTCAGAACCATGTGACGACAGCTGTTTAAGCCACCCAGTGTGTGGCACGTTGTTGCCCCTGGAAACTAATGCACCATGATTCACGGAAGGACTTAATGGTCTCAGCAGCTGGACGTGGCAGTTGCTGACACAAGTCTCACTGCTGAGGGCCTGAGCCGTGGACAGCTTTGGGAGGTGAAGGCGGTGGCTTCCGGAGAGCAGTGTGGTCCAAAGCCCAGTGGCCGCCGAGCTTCCTGGTTTCTAAGGCGTCTTGTGGAGGCAGAGGGAACCCTCTCTCTGGAGGTGACCCTGAGGTCGAGGGTCACGTGGGCCGCACAGAGAAAGCTGGCAGCTTGCACAACAAGCTCCCGCTGTCTGCACGGCCTTAAAGCCTCGTTTCTCAGGCATGGGAGCAGGCAAGGCAAACACAGCCACATTTTGGGCTCCAAGTTCAGAGGAGCCAGTCCTGAATCTCCACCAAATGACTGCAACACCCCTTTTCTTAATCAATGGCATTTTATTGTCAGTTATAAATATTTTCCACGTGTCCCCTATTTACAGTTGCAAAATAGTTTATGATATTATACCCTCACCCACCATTCAGCATCTTTCTATAAACTCCATGAAAATTGAATAGGAAATACAAAGCTCTTTTGGGGGCCCACCAACCTGGTTCCCCAGACTCCAAACACCCCCACACGGACAGCAGGCAGCGTTGCAGCAGGTGCTACACAGTAGCAAAGGGGCGGGGCGTGGGGGCAGCCCCCCGGGCGGGGTCAGGATGCCAGGCTCCTCAGGACGTTGGTGATGCTCCAGTGCTGGCCCGAACACCTCTGCAGCACCAGCTGGAAGCCGAACTCCGCTTCGTTGTTCTCCTGCAGCTCCAGACAGCGCTTGGACTTGCGGTTCTGAATGGGGCCTCCCTAGGAGCCAGGGTGGAGAGTGGGGTCAGAGGGCGTGGGGGAGCCTCAGGCCCAGTGGCTGGTGGGGATTACTTGTGGGTGCAGACGTGTGGGATCCTAGGAGGCTGCAGGAGGTCTGGGGTCAGCATTCCCACAGGGCCTGAGGCTCCTCATCTCCAGGTGCTGGTTTCCTCCCCAAGATGGAAACCTGTGCATCTGTTTTCTTCACAGGGCCCTAGTCTTTTGTTAGGAAAGAGGACAGAAATGTGCCAGCCCAGCTTCCATCTACCTAGCTGCGTGTGGCATGCCGGTTTGCTTCTATTGCGCCTGCCATGGGGGCTGGGCCCTGCTCCCCGTTTGTTCTGTAAATCCTAGTTCCTTGGGACCGCCGCATGATTGGCCTGAATGTGAGCATCACCAGAGGCCCAGGACCACCTGCTTTTAGGGTCTTTGCTCCCAACTGAACCTCTGGAGTCATCAGTGCTGGCCTCAACCAAACCCAGGCTCCTAGATCCTGTCTTACAGCCCTGGGCTTAGTCAGCCCTGGGTATGCGTGGTTTTCCTCTATGCTGCTGATGTCCCAGAAGGTTCTGTAGCCACGCAGACTCAGTTTATGCTCAAAGCCCTTGAAAGAAGGGAGGTTCTGCTTCTTAAAGCAGTTCTATCGCAGCAAAAAAGAAACCTCCAATTTTTGCTTTTAGTGAGATCCTTGCAGGCCTTGGACACTCTGGGGCTGCTGGTTGGCACCTGGGTGTAGGTCCAGACTCTCGGGGTATCTCTGAGTTTCATCAAAGATGTGCTCAGCCTGACTTTGGCCTTCCAAGCAGTCAGGCTCTTATAAGTTGGCCTCCTGGAGCTTCACGGTACTGGAGTATATGGACTCCAGAATATGGAAACTCACTTTTCCCCAGAATCTACTCCTCCTGTGCTTCCCATCTCAGCAATAACCAAGCATTTCCACTGACACCTCTGCTTCTCCCCAGTAATGATTAGGCACCAAGTCCTACCAATTCCTCCTGATACCCTGTGACGACCCCTTTATCCCCATTCCATCACATCTGCCCTGGTTCAGGCCGATGTCACCTGGACAACTGCACCAGTCTCCTAACTGACCCCCCCTACATAAGCAGGACTCTGTAGTGCACCCCCCAGCTGCCTCCGTGCCCATCCTAGCACCCTGTGATAGAGGGGACACACTCTTCTCCTGTAAGGAAGCCATCCCCTGGGCCACTATTGTCCCCATGGCCACCACTGACACCTCAAGAGAACACTGAGACTCAGTTCTTCCAACCACCTGGGAAATGGGCAGCATCTACTACAGCTGAGTGTACACAGCCCTGAGACCCACCGATCCAATGCCCAGGCAGGCATCCAGAACTGTCTGCACCGGTTCTGAAGCACAGTTTATAAAAGCTCCAACCTGGACACCACCCAAATGTCCATCAATAGTACAATGGATAAATAACTTGTGGCTATTCACATAACTTGTACTCAGCCATAAAAATGATCAAACCTGAGCTCCATCCATTAAGGACAAATCCTACAAATACAATGCTAGCAAAAGAAGCCAGACAAAGAAGACATACACTAATTGTATTATGTATGACTTATACATAGTTTCCAAACAGGCAAAATAAGACCATAGACTCAGAGTCAGGGGTGGGTATCTTGGGGAGGAGGGAGTGGGAAAATGATTGACAGTAGACCAAAGGATGCCTCTTGGGAGTGGGGGGTGTGCTATTTCCTGACCTGGTTGGCGGCTACCTAAATGCTGGCTTTGTTTTAAATTATTGAGTTGAACATTTACTCTGGTATGTATGTTTGGATGGTTCTATCTGCGTATGTGTTATTCTTCAGCTAAAAAAGATTAAAACAAGAATCCAGCTCTCTCAGAGGGACTTTGAACAGCAGGTGAAGGAGCCAGGGTGGCAGAGGGAGTAAGGAGTGTTTTATATGTGTGTCTTGGAGGGGCTGTGGGACTCCCCATTTCCTGTGTGTGAGAGATGGCCTGGGGACTGCAAACCTCCTTAGAAGCATTGGACGGAGCAAAGCAGTGTCTCCCCGTGTGCCCCGACCCCAGCACCTCCCCCGAGGAGAGCAGGGACTCACTGGTCCCAAGAGTGGAGAGAGAGCACAACAGAAGTAGCTCGCCTGGGGCCCAGAGGTGCAGCCAGAGGGAAGCCCCTGGGCCCAGAGGTGCAGCCAGAGGGAAGCCCCTGGGCCCAGAGGTGCAGCCAGAGGGAAGCCCCTGGGCTCGGGCTCTGAGGGGCTGAGGGACGATGGGCCACCGGGCCAGGGCTCGGAAAGGCCCCTGGGTCCCTGTGTTGGAAGAGGTGTGGAAGGCTGGCCCTCTCACTCTCACCTGCAGGCTGGCTGAGCCCTCCTGGCTTGGGCACTCTTCCCTGGGCCGCTCCGTCTTGGGAGAATTCTCTACTAAAGGAAAATTGTTGTCTCGGGGGCAAACAGCAACGGGCCCCAGACTGTGCCCTGAGGTTTCCAGAGGCAGGTGGGTTTCTTCTCCACCTTCTCCTTTACCGTAGAGGAAAATGGGGCCCACAGTCCCCACTAGTTCCACTCTCTACCAGGNACTAAAGGAAAATTGTTGTCTCGGGGGCAAACAGCAACGAGCCCCAGACTGTGCCCTGAGGTTTCCAGAGGCAGGTGGGTTTCTTCTCCACCTTCTCCTTTACCGTAGAGGAAAATGGGGCCCACAGTCCCCACTAGTTCCACTCTCTACCAGGCGAACATTTCCAGTTCCTTGCAAGACAATCTCGTTTCATCTTCCCACCCTGGTTGCCCTCCCGTGGACAAACTTCAGTAGTTGTGTATCACTCAGAACTGACCACGGAGCAGAGGGTCCCCCCCTCGTCTCCAGTGGACAGGAGGCTCCTTGGCCATAGCCAGGGAATCTGCACGTTGGTGGCCACACCACGCTCCCGAGCCCTGCCCAGGTGACTTTGCTGGCCAGCCTCAAGTCGTATCTTCAGAAGCTGTGCTCCACCTTGGGTCCTCTCCCTGTCCCTCAAAATCCTGGCTTTTGAATCCAGAGGAGTCCCTTTGTGACACCTGCTCTAAGCGAGGCCAGCCAGTCACTCCACCAGGCTCGGGTTTCCGAGGCCTGAGCGCTCTGCTGCCCACACCCAGGCTGGGTCTAGTGCTTTGTGGGCCTGGGGCCAGCCCCCCGGATCCTCCTGTATCCCCGGCAGCCTGGTGGGATGTCTTATTCTATGAGGCTGGAGGAGAGCTCAGGCAGGATGGGAATGAAAGCAGCCCAGCTCTCTAATCACAAGGTCTGCAGGTGATTCGGGTGGTGAGACAGAGGGGAGGCCTGGACAAAGATGCTTCTGCCTGGGGCAAGCCGCTCTGCCCTTCTGCTTCCTTTCTCTCCAGGGTGAGATGGTAACTTTGGTCCTGATGACTGAAGAATGAGCAGAAGGATTGATGGGCAACCCGTTTAACAGCTATAACACAACAGATGATATGAAGCTATTCACGGTGTCAGGATTGGGGCTTCAGAAAAAGTGCACAACAGGCAGAAAAGGGGGACAGACGAGGATTCTGACAGCTCAGGATGTCCTCAAGGCCAGGACAGGCCTTACCAACTGTGAGGCTGCTTCACCAAGCCCAGACCACTGAAATCTGGAGAAACTTGTCCAAAACAGAGGCGTCCATAGCCCTCTCCTTTCCTGCCAGCCACTCGGGCACATTCTAAGCCTTCCTCAGGGGCACCATGCCAAGACCCAGAGAGGGAGGTGGGGCAGAGGTCTTTGAGAAGCAGACTGTTCCTTCAGAGACTCAAATATGGCATTTCTCAGGCCCTACCCTGACCCAGATGCACTCTCAGCACCCAAGACATAGGAAGCATGGTGACCCTGAGGCAGAAACAGCCTGTATGGCCTCCGGGAAGGCTGTGGGAGAAATGGAGTCAGGCCAAGAGCAGGGCTGTGAAGGAGACACAACCTCAGTGAGGGCATCTGGACCTGAGGGCGGAGAATGAGGCCAAGAGAGCTCTCTCCCCAGAGGCTTTGAAGGAGAATCTTCTAGAACAAAGTAGTANGTGGGAGAAATGGAGTCAGGCCAAGAGCAGGGCTGTGAAGGAGACACAACCTCAGTGAGGGCATCTGGACCTGAGGGCGGAGAATGAGGCCAAGAGAGCTCTCTCCCCAGAAGCTTTGAAGGAGAATCTTCTAGAACAAAGTAGTAAGGCAACCTTGGAGGCCTGGTATACGTCCTGGGACATATGTGGGCTATGGAGGGAGAAGCCAGCCCACTCTCTGATGTACAGCTGTGCTGGTCACCGGCCAGTCTCCCTCCTGGCTTCCTTCCCAGACCTCAAGCTCCGTCACTGAGCAAACCCTGGAATTTCACCCCAATCCTGGGCAAGTTTAATTTGCCACAATTGCGGAGACTCCTTTTCTCTATTGGGTCCCTTCACAGTGAGCTCAGCACCTCTGGGGGCAGCCTAGTGGGGCGGCTATCCTTACCTCCACCTGCAGGCTCTGCCCTGAGCTAGAAGCAGTGACGGTAGGGCTCATCCCCACGTCCCCAGCACTGCGTTATGTGCTTCACACACTGTTTCAAGCGTTCCTCACAAGAACGCTGAGCAGTGGAGGTAAGAATTATCCCCATTTTGTAGAATTGGAGACTGAGGCTCAGAGAGTTGGGCCGATGGTCAGTCAGTGGCAGAGTCAGGCTGGGAGTCTGCGGCCTTCACTGCTCCCCACCAGGCCGAGTGGCGGGACGCTCCCCTCCATTCATCCCTGCCCAAGCCTGTTGGTGAACTAGACTGAGAGCTGCTGGTGCGCCACAGCTTGGGGTGGAGGATGGCCACCCGTTGAGCCCCAGGGGCTCTGGAGTCAGGTTGATCTCATTTTTCGGAGAGTTCTCTGCAAAGACGTGATTCATCGCTCTATCCATCCATCCAGTATTTAATGAGTGCCTCACTCCAGTACTCTTGCCTGGAGAATCCCATGGATGGAGGAGCTTGGTAGGCTACAGTCCAGAGGTTGCAAAGAGTTGGATACGACTGAGCAACTTCACTTTCACTTATCACATTCTGGGAATAGTTACTGGCCACTGACATACCAGTGGCTAAACAGGAGGAGAACGTTCTCTTTGTGGACACTGCATTCTAGGGGAAAGAGAGAACAGTAGATTCTTTACTGTGTTAAAGGTGCTAAGATTATGCACAAAAATGGAGAACAGTGCTGTGGATTGAATGTGTTCCCTATAAATTCAAGTGTTGAAGCCCTGATCCCCAGCGTGATGCGAGGTAGGGCCTTTGGGAGGGAATTGGGTCCCGGGGTGGAGCCCTCCTGATGGAATTAGTGCTCTTATAAGAAGAGATTCAGGAGAGATGGTCTCTTTCTCTGGGCCACGTGAGGACACAGTGAAAAGGTGGCCGTGTGAAAACCAGGAGGAGGGTTCTCACCAGACACCAAATCTGCTGGTGCCTTGATCCTGAACTTTCCAGCCTCCGGAATGGTGAGTAATAAGTGTTTGCTGTTCAAGTTTCCCAGTCACTGGTCTTTTTATACTAGCAGCCCAGATAGACCAAGTCCAGCAGGTGGGGAGGATTCGGGAACTGCCATGAGCAGGAAGCAGGCTGCAGCAGCAGGAGATGCTTGGGGGTGATCCTGAGAAGGTGCGAGCTGGGCAAGGCGTGAGGAGGAAAAAAGGAGTCTAGGTGCATCAGGGAGCCTTGTGCCCCAGAATGAAGCTGCCACACCCACAGAGGCCTGGCGTGTGCAGGGAACAGCATGGGGTCGGGGGAGGAGAGGACACCCAGGAGCTGAGAGAGGGGCAGGCTGTGTGAAGGGACTTTGGCTCTTCATCCAGTGACAGGACTGGCCACTGCGGGGTGGGACGGACGTGCTAAACGGGTCCCTCGGGCTGCTGTGTGGCATGTAGAGCACGGGGGTGGGGGAGGGTGGAGGAAGGAACCAGGACCACCCGTTAGCAGATTCTCAACCTCACCAGAGAGCCCCTGCCAGCCCCGCCCTCAGGGGAGGGCAAAGTTGCTTGGTTTACCAGTCCAGTCACCTAAATTATTTGTGTGATACTTACAACTACAGGATCTGGAAACACACAATACTTTTAATTAAAGAATTTAAATAAGGGCAATTAAACCTGGCAGGAGAGAGGCCGCAGCACACAGAGAGCTTAATTGGAACGGAAACCAAGTTAAGTATGGAAACAGCGTTAAAAAAAAAGGGGGGGGGAAGCTGAATGTATGGAATTAAGAAGGCTGATAATAATTTCTAGAGCTGGGCTCCCAGCCCCCAGCCTAGCTCCTTCTTCTTCCAAGCCTCTCTGGTGTAGAGACTAACTAGAGCGGGCAACAGAGTTGGGACAAGTGGAAGCAAGAACATGGGATTCTGCTCCCAGCCCTGCTTCCAGCTCTCCCTGGCTGTAACCCTGGAAAGTGGCTGAACCCATCCTGGGCTTCAGTCTTCTTGTTTATGTAAGGTACCAGACGACTGTGGGGGTACAGACACATGGAGCGCTGACTGTGGGCCCGGCGGGGCACATGGTACTATGGTCCATGAGCTCCTTGAGCTGAGGTGCTGAGGAACTGACTCAGGATTTCACAGCCACGCACCGCCTCTCTGCCTGTTTGCCCAGGTGTGTGTCTGTGGCAGGTGACTAACCTGCCCAGTTCTTCCTGGGGATGTGGGCAGGGCAAATGGATTAGACAGCCTCTGGAGGGCTTTGTGGCGCCCTCGATCACTGGGCCCCACCTTCGGATCCACACAGGCCTAGTGTGTGCAGGGAACAGCATGGGGCTAGGGGAGAAAATGAGGCCCAAGAGCTAAATGAGGCCCAAGAGCTAAATG
>SJYV01019494.1:325195-410097 GCA_006410875.1 Neotragus pygmaeus
TGGGCTGCAGTCCATGGGGTCGCTAAGAGTCGGACACGACTAAGCAACTTCACTTTCACTTTTCCCTTTCATGCATTGGAGAAGAAAATGGCAACCCACTCCAGTGTTCTTGCCTGGAGAATCCCAGGGACGGGGGAGCCTGGTGGGCTGCCGTCTATGGGGTCGCACAGAGTCGGACACGACTGAAGCGACTTAGCAGCAGCAGCAGTGCTTTTCACAGCTGCCGGTGCTGCTGGTCCAGGGACCATCCTTTGGGGACCACAAGCAAACCGTGATCCTCTCTGGGGAAAGGATGAGGCTTGGTTATCGCCCTGAGCTGGAGCACCGGGAGCAGCTGCACTGCGGTCAGGCTGCTCTCGCGCCTGCAATCACGGTGTTTCCAAGGAGGCTGCATGAAGACTGAATCCTGTACTCCCGAGACTGCTTCTTTCAGAGCTATGTTTCCACTCTTCGTTCTAATTAGTTTTCCACAGGCAAGTGGCCCAGTGGGTCTTTGGCTGTAAGCACAGTGGACGTGGGAGTTTCCAGGTTAAGTCGTTAATGATTAACAATCAAATAATTCAAAGCATGGGTGGGATGTTAGTGCTAGTTAAAGAAATCCTGAGATTAAGTCTTTTTTGTAGAGGAGAGTAGTCTTTCTGTACTGTGAACATTCAACACTTGGTTTATCTAAAAAGTGCTTTGGTGTTTGTTGTTCTTAAAGGAGACGCACCTGTCCCTGAGTGAGATTCTGCTTGGGATTTGCTCTGAGGTCGGTTGGACGGAATGGCAATGTCAAACGCAAAAGGAAAGGTGGAGGAGGGTATCCAGCAAGATGGCTGGAGGGAGTTTGCTGAGGAAGCAGGAATACAGCCAGTTCATACACATCTACAACTGGCCTGTCAGGGAGACCCTAGCCCCACACTCCTACTGCAGTAATCCACGGGTTTTCTAGAGACAAGACAAAGCCTCCTTGGCATTAAGGTTTAAAGCATGGGCCCTGGAGGCAGAATCCTGATTTGACCTCGGACAAATACTACAATCTCCCTGTGCCTCAGTTTCCTCATCTGTAGAATGGGGATATGAAGTGCCTGATGGCAATGTCATGAGGATTAAGTGATATTTATACAGCAGGTACAGTAGTACCTGGTGCACAGTAAGAACCACATGAATGTTTGATACATAAAATTTAAAATCCCACCCACAGGTTCCCTGGCGGCTCACTGGTAAAGAATCCACCTGCCCATGCAGGAGACACAGGTTTGATCCCCGGTCCGGGAAGATCCCACATGCCTCAGAGCAACTAAGCCCCTGAGCCACAATTACTGAGCTTGAGCTCTAGAGCCCAGAAGCCACAACTACTGAGGCTGCACAACCTAGAGCCTGTGCTGCACAAGAGAAACCACCGCAATGAGAAGCCTGCACATCGTAACTAGAGAGTAATCCCTACTTGATGCAACTAGAGAAAAGCTGGTGCAGCAGTGAAGACCCAGCACAGCCAAAAATAAGTAACTAACTAACTAAAGGAAAATTTAAAATAAATAAAAGTCCCCCCAGGTCTGAACAGTGAGGTACTGAGCCTTCACACCTGGTCCTGGCTCCTGATCTAAAGTGCTGATGGCCATAAACTAAAAATAACTGAGAAAATATTCAGGGCCTAAATAAAGCTTTGTCAGTCCTTCAAAACTGGATGGTTCTACACTTGCCCCTTCATGTGACATGGAAATGAAAAGCTGCTTTATTCCAGAGCAGCAAAGAAACACCCGATTATAGTCTTTTCTTTTCAGTACAAAAGGTTCTCCAAGTTGGACTTCCCGACAGCGCCTGGGGATTGGAGCAGGAGAAAGTCAAGGACTCCTCCTCCTTGCGTGCTGGGAAATTCTTTGGCAGAATCAGTGGTGCTCCCTGGGAAATGTGCTCTGCAAATAAGTTCTTTTTGGAGTGAGTTACTGATCTTGCATCAAATTGTCAAATTAGACCTCACAAATCAGAACCAGTGGTCCATGGCCAGACTCTGTGCTCAGCTCTCTTCCAGGCAGTCTCTGCAGGCTCTCGAAATGCTTTCTCTTCTGGCCTTAACGGTCATCTCTGCTGTTATCCTTGATGCTCTTCATTTGGAAAAGGCATTAAAAAGTCTTTTAAAGCCCTTGCCTCTGAGCTGAGAATGAGGCAAGATGGGGGGCTGAGATGGAAGGACAGCCCACCAGTGGGAAGGCTGCCCTGTGCACTGAATGGACCTTGCCTGTGTTTCTATCAAAGAACCCAACGGCCCACGGGGATGACAGCGCATCTCAGAGCCTGGAGCTGCATGAAATATGGTCAGAACACACGGACATCTCTCAGCAGAGCCTCTTGTTTTAACAAATATTCATACAAATTGCTACTCCCTTTCATACAGTATGCATACTTGTTGTAGTAAAGATCATTTCCACCATCTTCCCCAAATCTGAAGCTATAGGAAGAGTAAGCTGGAGCAGCCTGCTCCAAGCATGGCTGTGTATCGCAGCTAGATGCACTACCCTCTGAAAATGTTCTTGTAGGGATTTTCCAACTCAGCTGAGCCCTTTGACTATGGTGTTCAAATGTCCTTGAAATACTGTAGTACAATTTTTTTTTTTTTCCCAGCATGCATACGTGCATGCAAGGTGGAGTTGTTGAGGGTAGAGTTCTTCTTTGGGTCTCCCACAAATCTATCTCGAGATCTGGGACACAGAATATTTGTATTAGTATTTGTGAATTTTTAGAAAGGATTCTTTCATTTAATCGATGCATCCTGGGGTACCTCTTCTATTTCAGGCTTTCAGTTAGGTGCTAGAGACACTGAAAGTGTAAGATAGCCCATCCTCCAGTCTATTAGTTGATAGGAGACAGAGTTATGGAGAAAAATAACAGATAAACAATTCCATAATTGTTGGGGGATAATGATGACCCTCATTGCACTCATTTTCAAGTTCATCGTGCTTAGTAAGGTGGGCCCAGTTGGGGCTTCTAGGTAGAAAAAGCCCTTTTCTGGGCATTAGGAGCTTAGAATTATAGAACGTCAGAGTTGGCAAGCCATGAGAACCATCCAACCCAACTCTACTTAGAGCTGTGGCACCACTGATGGCCTTCTGAGTGGCTCTCTGAGTCCGCCTCTTCCTTGAATGGCCAATTTCACGTCCAGACATCCCTATGAGAAAGCTACTCTGTAAATTGCCCTGGTATCCCCCTCCAGCTGCTCCTCCCTTAGAGCTACCTAGGACAAGCCTGTTCTCTTTGCCTACAGAAACCCTTACGACATTTGAGGGCGGAGATCATCCATTCCTGAGGTCATTCTTGCTTCAACCATGTATTCAAATAGAGTTTAAGGAAGCTGAAACTTAAAGGACACACATCATAATAGCCTTCCTAGAGCATGAATTCACTCAATAACATCTTGGAGAGAGGACTTGGCATTTGCTTAACCATTCAAGGTAATAGTGATGGGGGGTGGTGGGGAGGATGGGTACCTCATTGCCCCTGAGAGGCAGTCCATTGTTTTGGTGCCACAAAGTTCTCCTGTGTAGTGACCTAACACCTGCTTCCTCCCTCTCCTTCTATTGGTCCAGGGGTACTTATTAGATGCCTCTTTCACTGACACTGCATTGCCTAATCCCAGAATCCCCCAGATATCAGTATGTGGGGTACTCTGAGAAAGTTAAAGTCTTATTCACGTGTGTGTGCTGAGTTGCTTCAGTCATGTCCGATTGTTTGCGACCCTATGGACTGTAGCCTGCCTGGCTCCTCTGTCCATGGGATTCCCCTGGCAAGAATAGTGGGGTGGTTTGCCATGCCCTTCTCCAGGGGATCTAACCTGTGTCTCTTACGTCTCCTGCATTGACAGGCAGGTTCTTTACTACTAGTGACACCTGGGAAGCCCTAAAGTCTTATACCTAATGTATATGAGTCTATAATCCCAGGACATAGTCAGTTCAGGAAATTCTTTCATTCTAGATGAGTCACAAGTTAGGAAAATCATGAAGGAACAACAACCACTCCTGATGTTAATGAAGTCTTGTCACTTGTTGACACGGGAAGTGTTGGCTGTTTAGAGATGGGTGCTCACTGACTTCTTCAAACTCAGAGCCTGGGGTGGCCCTCAATTCATAATCTCCCCTCACAGCTACCTCCATTTAACTCATCACTGCTTCCGATAGACTGGTGAGCTGACTCAGTGTTCTCCCCAACCGTTGCCTGGTCCCATGCCCACATGGCAACCTCATCCATCCCTTTTGTCACAAGGATGATGGAACAGCCTCCTATTTTCTTCTCTGTCTTCCATTCCACCTTGCACTCTGCTGCCAGAGGTATTCAGGCCACATCATGTCAATCTAAAGCTTATTGAACCCCTCCTGTGAAAAGTGAAGTGAAAGTGTTTGTCGCTCAGTCTTGTTTGACTCTTTGTGACCCCATGGGCCTACCAGGCTCCTCTGTCCATAGAATTCTCCAGGCAAGAATACTGGAGTGGGTAGCCATTCCCTTCTTCAGGGTATCTCCTGACCCAGGGGTCAAACTCGGGTCTCCTGCATTGCAGGCATATTCTCTACCATCTGAGCCATCAGGGAAGCCCATGAATGCTCCTAGTTCCTCCCTTGGCTTTTAAGGTAAAGTCAAACCTCTTGGGCTTAATTTTCAATGACCATTACCTGCCTCCAAACTGACTCTGTGTCTCATCTCTTTCATACCCCAGTTCTAAAGTCCACCCACACCACCACTGAACTTCTGTTCCTCAGACCCACCCTGCCCTTTTCTGCCTTTGCCCACGCTGAGCCTCTGCATGGGCTGTTGTTCTTCCTTTCTACACCTGGGAAGTACCCTGCAAATTTCAAGATCGAGGTCAAACATGTCTGGAATGTGAAGCCATGCCTGAGCTGTGCAGCCAGAGCCCGTCACCCCGGGCTTCCAGAGCACTGTATCCCCCTCATTTCTGCTCTTGCCATCCACTTTTGTGATGTGTTTATACACCCAAGAGCTCCTCCAGGGCAGAGGCCGTGTCTGACTCATATCTGCATTTGTCCTGCCCAACCACTGTGCTCTATAAATGTTTGATGAATGACTGAAGGAAAGAATGTTCATCATTGGAAAATTGCTCATCAGAGCCCTGTACATCAGCGTTGCTGAGAGATGTTTTCATCAAATGTGGTTTCTCAGTGTCAGTATCTGATGCTGTTCTGATTCATCCTGAAGCACTGGAAATTCAGAATAGCGTGCAGGAGTTGGAGGACAGGCATTTTATTTTTTAAACAGAAAAGCAGGCGATGAGATGGAACACCAAGATATGCAAATACTATCTTCTTTGTAGGAGAAACTGGGAGAATCACACCAGATTATTTTGAAATTAATTCAGCCTAAATGTCTGTGAAGTTTAAATGGAGCCCTCAGGAGAGTAAATAATGCAGAATGTGAAAGTGAGAAGGAGATTTGAAATGCACCAGTAAAGTCTTTCAGCCCAATTTCTGCACCAGAACATTTTAGTTGGTAGAATCCCCTTGTAATTTGCAGAGATTAAAACCTGTTGCAAGAAAATTAGCCCAAGCCATAACTTAAAACATTTAAGAGGCTCCCAGCTTCCTCTGGCCTCGTCAACAGTAGCTCCTAACCAGCAAGGCCTTGAGGACAGATTCCAGGATGCTTGATAAATATTGATCATTTTGCATGAAACAAAAATTTCACAAACATTAATTTTTAAATATCAAGTGAGAATGGCTGCTCTTGGTTTGCAAATTAGGGATTTAAAAATATTATTTCCAAACAGTTCCCTTGGTAGAAGGATCAAAGAGGTGATGCCAGAGTGCCCTGGGAGTTCTAATTAGATTTATGTATAAGGAGCAAAAAACTTCCCAGTCCTCAGGGCTGCACATGCATGCTAACATGGCCTGCTTTTGTCACAGTGTCCCTTCAAGCATGAGTGTGTGGGGCTGCCTGTTCAAGGCTGTGTGTGTGCTAAGATGAGTGAAGGATGGAGCTGGATTTTGGAGGAATAGTCCTTTCTCTGCCCAAGTCAGAAAAGGGCAGATGAGATGAAGGCCAGCTGGGGCACCAAGGCCTCTGGATCTGGGCGTGGGTGGGAAGGCCATCTGTCTGTGAGGGCTGGAAAGGAGCTAGACGTGTCTCTGTGCAGGGATGGGATGTCAGAGCAGCCCAAGTTCAGATTCAAACTGCATGAGGCTAGGCACAGGGAGGCCGAGGCTCCACAGACAGAGCTCTATTTCCCTGGTGGTTCTGGAGCTTCTGGGAGGAGCAAGGACTCAGAAGAGGCCAGGGAGCTCACTTCAGTTCAGTTTAGGGACACGCATAGCCAGTGACACACAGTTCCCAGAGTGGCAGGTGCCTGGCTGGGCCCTGATTTCTCAATGGTATTCCAGGGCAACCTGGGTCCTTTCCTCCTCCCTCTCCCAGTGCGTTGAAGCAGCGTGCCTGGCCATCCCAGGACCCCTAGCCACACCTGCCTGCTTGGTTGATCCACCCCACCAAATGCTAGGCTCCTGGGGGCAGCCTCAGATTCTGTCCTGACAGGAGATTGTGGGGGTCAGGCAGGGTCCTGAAGACCCCAGGGTCATGGAGAAGGAGGAGGAGGAAGGAACGGCTAAACTTTCAAACTGCATCTCAGCCTCTGGTAACTCTCCTACCTGCCTCTTTCCCCCTTCTAGAATTTCTCCTCGCCATTCAGCTCCACAATTCCAGCCACTGAAGGCTTTCAAAACCCAGACCTAACATTCCAATGCCCCATATGAAGCCTCACCTTCCATGGGATCAGGTCCAGACCCATCTGCCGCTCAGACGCATCCCCAGGTGTGCCCCACAATGCCCGCCAGGATCCAGCCACATGCACCATCTGCAGCTCCCTGCACGCGGCTTGGGTTTGGTGCCTTCAGCTTGCACCTATGCCATTCCTTCTCCCTGGAATGCCCCCTCTCAACTCCTATATGGAGCAAACTCTTATGTCATCTGCAAGAGCCAAGTTACGTACTATCTCTTCTGAAAAGCCACCAGCCCTGCCCCAACCCACCACCCCCATCTTCCTGCATGGTGGCATACAACTCCCGGGAGGAAACTGAAAGCAGGGGTGAAACAGAGTGACTGAAGGCAGCACAGAGCAGCCTGATGTGAGCCCCAACAAGACCCTCCAGATGGCACAGTCCCCATCCCACCCAGCCAGGTCAGCCCCATTCACCTCCACGGGCTGATGTACCCACTTCTCTCTGTTGCCTCCAGCCTTCGAGTCTATTTTGCATCTAACCTGAGCTGGGAGACAATAGCCACTTCACCACCACGGCTAGCCTTCCTCCCTGACCACACATCTTCAGGACTCTCTCTGCCTTATAATTTAAAGGTGGACAGAAAGTCCATATAGTCAAAGCTATGGTTTTTCTAGTAGTCATGTACAAATGTGAGAGTTGGACTATAAAGAAGGCTGAGCACTGAAGAACTGATACTTTCAAATGGTGCTGGAGAAGATCAGCACCATTGGACAGCAAGGAGAACAAACCAGTCAATTGTAAAGGAAATCAACCCTGGATATTCATTGAAAGGACTGATGTTGAAGCTGATGCTCCAATACTTTGGCCACCTGATGGGAAGAGCCGACTCTTTGGAAAAGGTCCTGATTCTGGGAAAAATTGAAGGCAGGAGGAGACGGGGGCGACAGAGGATGAGATGGTTGGATTGAATCACCGATTCAGTGGACATGAGTTTGAGCAAGCTCGGGAAATGGTGAAGGACAGGGAAGCCTAATGTGCTGCAGTCCGTGGGGCTGCAAAGAGTCGGACATGACTGAGCAACTGAACAACAGCAAGAGGGGAGATGCGGCCCTGTGCTGTGTCGCTCTGGGCTGGAAGCCTGGCAGAGGAAAATGATAGAGCCTTCCACTGGGCACAGTGTGGGGTCACAACAGGCCACAGCTGGCACACGTGGGCTCCACCAGGAGGGGGAGGTCAAGAAGTGTCCTCTATTCTAAGCCTCAGCCCTGACCCTGACCTGCTTCTAGGGGCCACTTCCAACATCCTCACACACTTACAAGTAGAAAAGAGAATCGGAAGTAGTTCAGGAGTAATAATAATAACCAGTGAGCGCCTTGGGTCTATTATTTGACATCTTTGTGCCTCATCTATGATCTTGGGCTAATGGTCCACAGCAAATCACACACAGTCGCTGTGATGACTGAATGAGCTGGTGTATGCCTGGCACCCAGGAAGTCTGGCACAGGGTAAACACTGTATGAACCTTGGCTAATTCTTCCTATGGGACAGAACTTCATCGTTTGCAGCACGTGTCAAAGGTCACATGGATAGGAGGGGGCAGGACCAGAGGTCCCAGTCTCTGGGCACCATTCCCTTTCACTGAACCCCAGGCCCTGTGAGGCCCAACCTGGACTCCGAGCTGCATCCTCTACCTGGCCGTAGGCGTGCTGGCATCTGTCTCCCTGTGCTGCACCCCGGTATCTGCTTTTCTGGGGTCACAAAGTCCCGGTCTGGACTCTCACTCCTGCTCTCCAAGTAGCCTGTGAATCTATGACTTAGGTTGAGCTTGTCACTGAGAGTTGACCTTCACCATCCATTTAGGACCCAACCGAGGGTCTCTCTCAGGTCTATCTGGTTCTGCACACCCAGATCACAGGTCAGAGGTGCCCTGTGCCAGACTTGATGTAGCAGGACCTCCCCATCCCTGTCCACCACTACAGGGGAGAGTAACTGGACATGAGGGCTGGAATCAAGATCAGGCTGACCGAATACCTCCTTCCTGTGCCTGTCAGCCTCCTTCCAGGGTGGAAGCAGCTTGCTGGGAGTCTGGAGTCGGGGCCTCTGCCTCTACATCCCACGAGTATAGACTTTCTGTTTCTGACTTCCCCAGGAGCATCTACCTCGTGCAACCCCCAGCAGCCCTGATGCTGTAAAACAACTCCCTTACCTCCTGTGATGAGCGCTTTCCCTGTACTCCCGGGAGGTGGATGCTCCTATCTGTGGGTGGAAATGGATCCTAACTTAGTGGATTCCCTAGGGGCTGGAGGCCTCTGGGCCAAGGCACGGCTTTTCTTCAAAGCTGGGTCATCATGGGCTGTCTCCAGCTGGCGCCCTGCTCCTGGGGCATCATTTTATAACTGGGCCATTGCAGAGCAGGAAGATAAACACAGAATTGATGGAGACTTAATAAAGGAATGTTTCATAGTCACCAGTGTGCAGACTGCCCTTCACAAAATGGTCCCCAGACACTGCCCTTTGAGGAAACCTCATTTCCCACAGAACGAGGAGGAAGGCAGAGTGGCTCACAGATCACAGATGACCCAGCACTGTCTATACCTGGGTTACTGGGGCTGTGCTTGTCAGAAGGGGCTTACGCAGTAGAAATGTGAGTTTTAGAGTCAGAGACTCAGACTTTCAATCCCAGCCCTGCCCCCTCACTATGTGACTTCAGGAAGGGGACTCCCACCTCTGAGCCTATTTCCTTATATCTAAAAATTAAATAAAATTAAATAAAAGCAACAACAATGACAACAATAATAATAAACTCCCTCAGAGCCAGTATGAGGAGTCAATGTGCTAATCAATTCCAACTCACATCCCCCTCACCCCCCCTGCCCCGCACACAGTAGGTGCTCATTAAATCCGGAGACTTGGCTCCGCCCCTCTCCTCCCCGACTCCTCCCACCCCTCCCAGGCCTGGCCCCTCCCTTGCTCCTTCGGGCGGGGCTGCCACCTGAGAAAACTGCCAGTGGAGCTTCATCCTCTTGGCTTTGGCATAGCTGCACTCGATGAGCCGCGGCCGGCTGTTGACGTCCACCAGGCACCGGTTGTCGTCGTCGTCCACCGTGGGGCTCAGGATGCCCACGTGGATCTGCTGGCTGCTCGTGTAGTACACATTCTGGGGACCGGGGGTGGGGAGAATGAGGTCAAAGGTTAACAGCCAGAGAGATGGGGAGGGTCCGCGGGGCATCTCCTCCGGCAGCTGGCCAAGAGAGCACAATCCAGTGACCTTCAGATAATCTTCCATTGCAACGGACAAGAAGAGACCCTTTTACGTTATGATTCAGTACAGTGCCTGGTCCAGAGGTATAACTGATACAAAATTCTCAAGAAATCAAACTTAGCCTCACTATATGCAGCGTACTCAATTTTCTATACCTTTTTCATTGAAAAACAGTGGTCATAACCTTTTAAATGGATTTCACCACCCACAGTTTAAAAAACACTGCTTGAATCCATTATTTGCAGGCTTGCTGACTTCTTCCCTCCATAAATATTTTGTGTAAGATGCTGCACTTGACCAGGAGTTAAAGAGCAAAAGACCTGGGCCACGTCTTAGGGAGCTCAGAGTTCTGTGGGAGGGGTGATATGTAATAGGCAATTTCCATCCACCCTAAGACTGTGTAGAGCAGTTGGCAAACTTCTTCTTAAAGGGCCAGGTGACAAATAAATATCTGGGGCTTTGCAGCATGCTGGGAGGTCTCCCAACCCCCATCAGGTTCGGTGGTTCTCTAGGACTCAGAAGATTCAGCATATACTTGCCCTCACAGCTATGATTTATTCTGGGGGAAAAGATATAAATCAAATAAGCAAAGGGAAAGGCATGTGGGCAAAGCCTGGAGGAAACCAGCTGTCAGCTCCCAAGGGTGCTTCCACAGTAGTCACAGAAGCTGCCCAGGAGTCCCCAGCAAGGAGCTGAGATAATGCTTGTGAAGGGTTATCTACCAGAGAAACTCTTAGAGACTCAGCACCCAGGCTTTCTACTGGAGGCTGGTCACACAGGCAGCCTCTGCCTGGTACATACTCATCCCAGACTTCCAGCAGGAAGGCAGGTGTTCGGCATAAACCATATCAGTTGTATAATCAGTTTGGGCACAGTGAGCCACTCTTACCATCTGTGGGAGTGGTGGGAACCTTCCTGCAATCCGAGCTCCCAGATGCCAGTCAAGGGCCAACCATGTAAGCGGGCCTTTCAAAGGAGAGCAGTCAGGCTGCGGTTTTACCCATTTTTTTGCACAAAGGGCCAAATGATCTGGAAAATCAGCTCTGTGATTGTAGTGCAAACATTGCCATGGGCAATACAAATGAATGACTTTGTTTACATTGATCGGGGCTGACTCTGGTCTAGCGGAAAGCCATAGGACCTTGGCCTTCAAAGTTTTCAGTCACTTCCCCCAACCTTAGGGCAGTGGTTCCCAACAAGGACAGTCATAGGGTTTGTGAGCTCTCGTCCTGTATCACCAAAGAAATTTAACACCCCAACCTATGATTGGGTCGCATGGACAAATCAACACACCGTACTTCTCTGCTTTAGGTTAGAATTCAGGGTAGGCCCTATTGTTATCTTGATCTATTAAAGAAAATTCTCACTGGTAAATGTTTTTGATTAATTTCAAATGGTAAAAGGAAGTATTTCTTGTGTTAGTTAAAGAAGGTGATTCTCGAGGACTCTTAAAACAGGGTGCAGAGCATGAAAGGGACTGTGCGAGCAGAAGGGCAGCACACACGAGGAGAGCGAATAAGGGGTGGCCTTTCAGGGTCGTGTTCTTCCTGGACTTTGGCACCAGGGAAGGGGCAGAGAGGCAGTCATCCTTCAGACGTTAAACAGCCTCAGGCCGGTGGATCAGCTAGGGCCCCAGCAGGAAACAGGCAGCACGCTCAGGTGGAGGAAGCCAAGGAAGGAGGCAGGGGTCTCAGCGGTGTGGGTCTAGGAGAAGGGAGCACAGGGGTAGTGTACTTCCTTGGGACAGTAACATAGAGCCATTACCGTCGCCAGGCTCAAAGGGATGAGAGGAGACAGCAGGTACCAGAGTGTGTAAAAGTTACATGCAGAGACTTGTGAGAAGGGGCCAGGGAGGGAGAGGTTTGGGGTGATGGTGAGTGGTGGTTGATAACCACCCCAACATCACTCTCCCTTCCCTAGTCCGTTCCTCTGCTGGGCTGGCCCACTGGAAGAAATCAGCTGGAAGTCAGACGACATAGGACCCCATGGAAACTTCTGTAAAGTCAGCCTCGCAGGGCAGAACAAAAAGGACGGAGAGACAGATTGTAGACAGTCATTACAGATGGATCTGCTCTCCAAGGAAGTTTCATGAATCCATGGAAATGAACATCAAAACTACCAAGGTGACTGATTCTTCCCTTAAAAGAGGTAAAGGGTGACCAAAATTCTGTGCAGAAGCCAAATGTAGAATGCCTGCCTTCAGTATGGAAATGTGACTAGGACACAGAGCCAAGGAGGCCCCAGTCAACACCTAAACTGGTAAGAGATGGGCTTCTCATCAGAATCCTGAGACTGTCCACCGGATGGCCTGGGTTCCCAGTTCACCATCAAGGGGAGTTGATGAGCTGCTTCCAGTTTATTGGTATTGAGGGAGAATCTGATGACTGGTAGGATTTAGGAAATTAAATTAGATGCCGGTAGGAATCTCATCCATCCATCCAATCATCTAACAACAAGTAATTTCTAAGTTGGGTCCTGAGGGTCCAGAGTTGAGAAAGCCATGGTTCCCTGTCCTGGATGATCCAACAGTCAAGTTGGGGAAACTAACATATCAGGAAATAGTGGTCCTAAACACACTGACATGGGAACTGTTCTCACTTCCTCCATCTCTTACCCCAACTCTTGCTATGTTGAAAATCAGAATAAAAGCTCACCAACTCCAAAAAGCCTTCCCTCAATGCACAAAAGCATGAGCCTGCTACCAGAGCCTCTGCAAAGATGCACAGCTATATATATGCCCTTGGGTTGAACACACCATACTCTCTCCTCAGGACAGTGTAGCTCTTAGTCACATAGCAGGTCAGGACCCAAATTTCCTGAAGCTCCGGGGTGTGGGCTGTCAGACAAGGACAGCCAGGAAGGCAGTTACTGCCACTCCTTCCTTCATCCCTGTCACCAGGACTTGGCTCTCATTTCTAGGGCGGGCTCCACAGACACAGCAGCCGCCCAGGCAATAGCTGAAACCAGTTTTATCCACTTAGCTGCTCTGAAGGGCTTGCGGAGATGCTCAGAGAGTCATGTGTGCACTTACTTACTATCTGGTACTGCTGTCATCAGAGCTGTTTATTACTCCAGAGTCTGGGAAATCACAATAAGGACAGACAGTTGTTTGTTATTGAAAAAACAAGCAACAAAGTGCATCTCGAGTGGGGTAACCACCAGCCAGTCAGATCACAGGGCAACTTAGCAAAGAAGACTCTGTTAAGCTGTCACTTGGACACCTCAGAAGCCCAACCAGTGGTGGACTAAATCAATAAATGGCCTGAACACTAAAGGGGGAAACCGTTTTTTACAAGACACCACGATTTTGGTGGCTTAGACGGTAAAGCGTCTACAATGTGGGAGACCTGGGTTTGAGCCCTGGGTTGGGAAGAGCCCTTGGAGAAGGAAATGGCAGTCTACTCCAGTACTGTTGCCTGGAAAATCCCATGGACAGGGGAGCCTGGTACGCTACAGTCTATGGGGTCACAAAGAGTTGGACACGACTGAGCGACTTAACTAACTTCACGCTTTTAGTGCCTGTAGGTCCAGCAGGCCCAGCTATGCTTCTGAGCAACAGGGAAACTGGAGATTTAATAAGAGATTCACAGAGAAGGCAATGGCACCCCACTCCGGTACTCTTGCCTGGAAGATCCATGGATAGAGCAGCCTGGTGGGCTGCAGTCCATGGGGTCGCGAAGAGTCGGACACGACTGAGTGACTTCACTTTCACTTTTCACTTTCATGCACTGGAGAAGGAAATGGCCACCCACTCCAGTGTTCTTGCCTGGAGAATCCCAGGGACGGGGAAGCCTGGTGGACTGCCCTCTATGGGGTGGCGCAGAGTTGGACACGACTGAAGCGACTTAGCAGCAGCAGCAGCAGCAGCAGCAGACTTAGAATTGTGATTCCCAGTGCAGGGCACTTCTGCCAACCAGGGGATATTTGGCAGTGTCTGAGGACGCCTTTGGTCGCCATGATGGGGGTGGGAAAGCCTGCTACTGGCATCTAGTAGGTGGAGGTCACGATGCTGCTCAGCACCCTAAATGCAGGACAGCCCCCCACAGCAAAGAGCTATCCGGTCTCAGGTGTCGAGTGCAGCTAGGCTCTATCCCAGTGACCCCTAGTGGCGGCTCTATGAGGCAGGTGTGACCATCACCCCCGTCTTGTGGATGAGGAAACTGAGGGACAGAGAAATTGAGAACTTGTCCAAAGTCACACAGTTGGAGAACAGTAGCTGAAATCTAAACCGAGGCAGTTTGATGCCAAAGCTGTGCCTGCAACCTCTCATCTTACTCACCTCCCTCCTCCCTCCAGTCACTCCAGCTTCAGTGCCCAGGCTGGAGGGGAAGAGGCCAGCTTGGAAGCTTCCATTGTGATCCTGTGAGCAAAAGGTGGGGCGGGGCTGTCCTGGATTAGGGAACGGCCGCCTGGAGGATCCTTGACAAAAAGGCCTAGAATACAAGGTGCTACCAAGTGCTAAGACCACAACAGCCCTCCCGTGACTCACATAGAGATGGAGGCCGAGCTGTTACCCTGTCTGTGGATGATTTACGACTCCTCTGCCTCCCGGGGCACAGACACGCATCCCTGACTCCCAGCTCCTCCTCAGCCACAAATGACTGCTTCAACTCACTGTCCTCTCAGCCCACACAGCTCAGCAGGGCTACAAACCCCATCAGACGCTGAAAGAGAAAAATCACCAGTGAGGGAAGAGGACTGAAGTGTGGCACGTTGGGTCTCATGCCAAGGGCATCTTCCTGTCCCTCAGGCTGGGGTCAGGAGTAAGGGCCCATCGCTGAGCTTGACGGCCAGCCAGGGAGCCTGTAGTGCCCCTCGGGGCACACTCCTGCCTTCAGGGCCACAGAGGCGAGGCTAGCCAAAGCCCCCCAGGGCGAGAGGTTCCCCTTGCTCTGTCACCTCATCTCCCAGATAAGCAAGGGCCCCCACCCTGCAGGAGGTGGGTGGGCCCCCTGCCAGCTGTGCCCAGCATCCCTTCTCTCCCTGGCTGGCTTGGAAGTGGGACCTGCCTCTGTCAGACTGAGGTGCAGCCTTCCAGAGGCTCCAGCCCTCACTGTATAAAAGGTCGCCTCTCTGGGGGTAGAAACACTTCGGGAAGGGGAGAGAGAAGAAAACAAACATTTGTATCCTGCACCATGCCAGGGACCATCCACACTTGAGGTCACCCTCAGCTCTAGGGATGAGGAAGCAGGCTAAGAGAGCTCTGAAGACCCTGCCAGCTGCACAGGTAGACAGCTCTGCCCCCTCCGTGATGAGGGGGAGATTCCCTGGGAAGGCTGAGATCCTGACAGTTCAGGGCTTTCCTCCCCATCCCTGGGCCCAGCTGCCCAAAGGGGCTCCCCATCAGCCTGGCTGGGACTGGGGCGCCTTCTCCCCCACAGCCCCAAACCCTCAGTTCAGGTGGGAGCGAGGATCCCCGAGGGCCCTCCTGAAATCACCCCTCGGAACCAGCAAGGGAACTGCCAGGTCATTTCCACCAGATCATTCACACTGAGTCCTGGGACTCCAAGAAGGGGTCTCAGGGGCCCCTGAAGGCACTCAGGTCTGGGAGGACAGCCCACTGGGTGGGGTTCTAGGACCCCCTCTCCCAGCCCAACCTGGGCTTGCTTTCTTATTCAACTTTCACATAATGTTTTACTTGAACAAAAGGTTATGAAGAATTTACCAAAAAAGTTTAAAACCACTGATGTCAACCATGAGAACTTCATTTAGGAGAAAGTCATTAATGCCCAGTAAATCTTCATCAGTTTAAACCCCACCGATTGGAACTTGTGAACACTGGACGACCAGCTTTAACTTCCTGTCTCCAACCTCCTCCAGGCCGCTAGTCCCTTGATTCTTTAATAGGGTCAATTTACGCATGTTCCAATCACTCAGTCCCCTCTTCTGTCCAGACTCTCATACCTGCACTGGCATACCTTAGCCTCTGTGGAAAGGCTGCAGCCTTCTCAGGAAATCATGGGATGCGAAGGGGAAGGGGTGCTGCTGCTGGTGGGAGAGGGCCTCCTAGCAAATGAGGAACAGGGAGCAAAATGGGGTTGGATAGATAACTTAATAATACATTTTCAAGGTACAACAGAAGTACGGCTCTCTTGCAAACAATGGTATGTGGACTTTGAGCGACTCTGTTTCTTCCATTAAGCGATGTTTCCTTGGCAACACTGCTGGCCTATTGAGTAAGTGCCCTTGAAAAATGAGGTATCTTAGAGACAGAGACACCCTCTCACCAGGAGATGGGGCGACAGTGGTAGTATTTGGCTAAAACATTCCTCGGCCTGGAGAGAGGTAAGGGGGAGGCAGGGGGAGAGGCAGATGGGGACACTCTCGACAGGAAGCTCCAGAACAGGGAGAAAACAGCTCTTTAGAGTGCTTTCATGGGAAAAGTGGGGTCTTTGTGGACATTTCTTAGGGTACTTGGAGGGGATCTGTACCCTGGAGGACTGTGGTGGCCCAGCTCTGTGTAGGGGTGGACATCACCCCGGGGGTGTGACAGTCTAAGGGATGGAAATTACACTAACTGGGTGGCCACAGAGCATCAGAATGGGGGTGTTGACAAAGAGCACCGAAGGGTGAGCCAGCCTGGGGGCTGGAGGGTGGGCTTCCTGGACAAAGGGGTGAGTGCTGGGAGAGGAGAAAGATCTGTGAGCAAATGAAATGGGGGGAGGATAGAGAAATGAAGAGGACACAGTCCTAAATGCGATCAAGCTCGGGGCGTTCTGCACATCAGAATCGCCTGCAGAACTTTAAAAACTATAAAACACAGTCTTAGGGGTGGGGCCCAGGTGATTCCAGTGAGCAGCCAAGGTGGAAAACTGGGTGTATCGAGGGCGGGACGGTAGCCTCGGGAGGAAAGTAGGGCCAGCACCTGCAACCAGCTGGCTTCCCAGCCTCCCTCTCATCGTGGGGGGCCAGCGGGATCTGTCTGCAGGGCATTGTTTGGAGGACTCTGAGAGGTTAGGATGCACCGTGTGTAGGACAACAGTTCTTAAGGTGTGATCCCAGCACCACACAGGAACTTGTTAGAAAAGTATATTTTTAAGCCCAACCCCAGGCATGTTGAATCAGAAACTCTGGGAGTAGGATTCAGGAATCTGTGCTTTCACAAGTCCTCCAGCGAAGTCTGATATGAGTGAACACTTGAAACCTGCTGGTCTAGGAAACGGGGGGTCTGGTGGGCTTACAAGTCAAGAGGGCTCGGGTCTTCACTCAGCGCCCCCACCCTCACTGACTGGGAGCCACTCCGAGCCTCGGTTTCCTGACTGTAGAATACAGCTGTGAGGATGACGAGCCTGATCAGTCCCCTCGTCTGGCCACAGGGACTGGGGCAGGAACAGGCAGCCAGGGAGAAAGGGGGAGAAGAGAGCTGGGGGTCCCGCTGCCCTGCCTCAGTGCCCCCATGCCTGGGGCCCCTGCCTGAGTCTGCCCAGCCAGTAGACCCGTTGTAAGCGTTCACAGAAACAGCGGGCAGTGTGTGGGCACTGGTTGGGGCAGAGGGAGAAGGAACAGAGCCTTGCTTTCTTAAACTTCAGCTTCGAGTGGTGACTGTGATGTTCGCAGTTTGTACTAGAAATGGCCTTTGTCCTCTTTGCCAAGAACGAGCTGCTGGCCCTGCTGCAGGCAGGGCGGGCTGATTTAAGGGCTTGCTCACTGGTCATTAACCCCTCGACACAGAGGTTACCATGCTGAGAGCTGCGGGGCACTGATGCTAAATCAGGAATGGAGGGGACTCATTTCCAAAATGATCTTATGTTCACTAACCACAGGAATGGAAACATTTATAAACATTCTGCCTTGGTAACTGTGAAGGAGTGTACAGTGTTCCTTGCTCAGGAACCCCCTTTCTGCCCCTGCCCTCGTGAGTCCAGGAGGCAACAGGTGGTGAGGCTAAGCACATGAACACCCCAGCTTTGTAACTGGCACGCAGCCCCTAGACAGCAATCCATCTAGTTTAAGTCAGCAAATACTCCTTCGTGCCCTCTACGGTGTGGGCCTGTGCCAGGCAGAGAGGGGGCAGGTAGGGCCTCCCTCAGGAGCTCTCAGAATGGAGGGGAGTCAGTCATGCTGAACAGGGTGGTCAGAATAGCCCCCTGGCCAAGCTTAGCACAGACTAGGAGCAGACCAAAGCGCTTAGAACTGGGGGCCACAGCTGGAGTGACGGACTCTTCTTGGGGCTGGTCAGCGAGTGATGAGCTCTGAGAACAGCCTAGGAAGAGAGCCTGGGTGCATGCTCAGTCGCTTCAGTCGTGTCTGACTCTTTGTGATCATATGGAGTGTAGCCTGCCAGGCTCCTCTGTCCATGGGTTTCTCCAGGCAAGAATCCTGGATAGGGTTGCCATGCCCTCCTCTAGGGGATCTTCCAACCCAGGGATTGAGTCTCCTGTATCTCCTGCACTGCAGGAGAATCCTTTACTGCTGAGCTACCAGGGAAGCCCAGGAAGAGAGCAGTTTGCCTGGATAACTGACGAGGACAAGGGGCCTCTGGCAGAGCAACTGGGATACACAAGATCGCCGAGGCCCAGCGCTGCACTGCCATCTGCGGAAGGAGAATGCCTCGGGGGAGGGGAGGTGAGCTGGGGAAGCAGCTTGGGGTCTGCAGCACTTGGACAGTGTCCTGATGGCCACGGGGAGCTGTGACTTCAGATTAACCAGCCCTCTGCTTGTCCGCACACCTGGGGGATCCTCAGAGGAGTTAGACATTTAAGGGGCCTGGCAGCCAGCTGAGGTCAGAGGCGGCTCAGGCTGCTGGGCAGGAGCATCTGGGAAAGCCTGGTGGTGGGCGGGCAGGGAAGCCAGGAGAACAGAGGAGCTTCGGACTGAGGGGCTGTCTCTGAACATGAGACTGAATAGAACAGGCTAAGTCAGGCCCAACTTCTGCCTCCCACTGTGCGCCTGAGCCCCTGGGGGAGGGCATGGCAACCCACTCCAGTATCCTTGTCTGGAGAACCCCATGGACAGAGGAGCCTGGTGGGCCCCTGCAGTCTACAGGGTCACGTAGAGTCAGACACGACTGAGTGCCTCAGCGCCCGTGCAGCCGGCACCTGGCCCGAGCAGCTGGGGAGCAGTCACGGGCACTCTTGCTGGGCTCAGAAAGTCTGCCTTGATTCCCAGCTGTCTGTGTGTTTTCACGTTTCATCCCAGGCTTTGTGCCCGAAGCGCAGGTGTCAGCTCTGTACCACCGCCTGTGAGGTGGTGTGCAGCCCGGCCAGGCCCATCAGCGATCCTGATCCCCTGCCTGCTCTCCCGGGGTCTGCTGGGGTCTCCTGGCTAGGAGTGTGTCCCAGTGAGCCCCTCAGCCTCAGGAGAGAGCCGAGTGACAGGGATCACCCTGGGGTTCCTGCATGGAAACCCGTGAGAAACCAGAGGCAAACCAGAAAAGAAGGCTGCCGGATTGCTGATGTTGAGAGTCTTATTCACTTTCTTGTAACAACAACTTGCTCACCCTGGCCATACGGGGAGGCCTGATCCACAGGCTGGCCAAGCAGAGCACCCCATTGCCTCGGTCCAGGGTTGGTTCCAGAATGGGCATACACCCCAGTCTGGGCCAATAAAAGCCCCCTGGTTTCCCTGTTTGTGGGGCCAAGCTAGGAGGCTCTGCTGCCCTTTCTCGTCAGGTGAGTCGCAGAAGCCCTTTCCTCTTTGACTAAGGAGAGAGTAAGTTTACATGTAATGGAAACCAGAGTCAACTAGTGGTGAGAGAAGGAGAGAGAGGGAGGGAGGGAGAAAGTTAGGCGAATGCCTTTCAAGCCTGTGGATCCAGCCCTGCCTGAAGCTGGGACAGACATGAATTTGTCTATACATTAGGTGATAAAAATCTGTTTTGCATTTAAGTTGACTTGAGTTTCTGTCACTTGGAACCAAGAATCTCAACTAATGCAAAAGATACAGGAGGCCTTTCCAGAATACCAAAGGGAATGAGGCAAAAGGTTCATGGAGTCTTTTAGCCCAGTAGTCCTTGGCACAGGGTGAATGCAGATATCATGCATGTATAACATTTACTCATTCTTATATTTATTATAAGAATGTTTTCAAACAGTACT
Source organism: Neotragus pygmaeus (assembly GCA_006410875.1). Lineage (NCBI taxonomy): Eukaryota > Metazoa > Chordata > Mammalia > Artiodactyla > Bovidae > Neotragus > Neotragus pygmaeus. The sequence continues at coordinate 345,193 of SJYV01019494.1, forward strand.
GAAGTTTTGAATGTCTGCTTTTTTTTTTTTTTTAAACAAGGAAATCTCTCCACTCATCTGCATGCCAGTATGCTTTCTTCAGGGAATGAGAAGTTAGTGAGGCGAGAGGTTCACACAACCCTAGTAAATCCCCGGGAGTGGGCTGAGTGTCTGAACATTATTCATTATGTGGGTGTAAGTGGAGAATTTGAGAGCTGCAGAGGGAGCCCAAGTGTAGGGAAATAAGATCAGCACTGGTCCAGGATAAGGCAAGGAGCAGGTGCCCTGGAACTGGGCTTGATGGCCTAGCCCATCATTTTCTGCAGCCTCCAGCGTCTGTCTCGAGGGGGCAGTGCCTGCCAACTGCCCCAGCCTGGACCTAAGCCCCACACCCAGCTCTGCTCCTGCCAGCCCTCCCTTACCCCTCCTGCAGCGTCTCTGTCTGCACCCCACACCTGGCACAGGTGCCTGCCTGAACAGCTCTGTCCAGCAGAATCCCATGGATGGAGGCTGCAGATGAAGGCTACTTCAGGCACATTGCCGAGGGACAGATCAATAGCCCCATCCATAGCGACGGCCAGTGAGGTGGGTCAGGGTCTGGCGGCTGCAGACGGTGCTTGTCACAGAGAGGAAGCATGGCAAGGATGGGTGCTGCTGTCAGAAGCAGGCAAGGAGGGCAGACCCAGCGACTGGTGCTGGCAGCTGCGAAGAGGCAGGACTGAGCCTGTGATACCTAACAGTGAACCATCTCCGAGAATGGCTCTGGCTAGGGATGGGCCCCTGGCAGTCTGTATGCTGTGACGCTACCACTTGCCCACTGGGGAAAATAGAGCTGTTAAGGGGTTGAGAAGCCTCCTTCCTCCCAAGAATTTAAATCATGAAATAGAGAGACAGAGATGAGGCAGTGCGATAGCTATTAATAAGACGCATTTAGGGGAACTCCCTAGAGAAGATCTGTGAACTTGTACTGCTGACGGCTGCCCCATTTCTGCCTTTCCCCAGGCAGCCCTCCTTTTGAGTCTATAAATGAATCACTCTTGGCTTTCTCTAACAGCAGCCACCCTTTGTGTTTTTAAGCTACCCGTATTTGTTTCAGCTCTTGTTGATGACCGTCACTCCTTTCTATCGAGTCCAGTTGTCGAAGTAAAAACAGCTGTCTGTTGCTCATCTGTGTTTTCTCTGTCTTCAAGAAAACGCACACACCTGCTATCTGCCTGCTGGTCCTTTGTAGGTCCTTATTCTGGAAAGTGCTTTTCAAAACCCTTTAAAGTTGTGTCTGGTCGTCTACCACCCGCTCCACCTGCTCTCTGACAAACAGCTAAAATGGAACACATCACATGCCCTGAGGAAAACGCGCCCTGGCATTCCACTCTTCAAAACACAACATCTGCCAACTCTGCATCCCCCTGAGACAATCAATGCTGGCTCCTTAGCGCTTCTAACAGATTGACTCACTGTCCTGTCCTGTCACCCTGTGCCTCCCTCCAGACTGAGCTCTGATATGTCCCTTCATCATTAGTGTCAGACTGGGCCACGTGTCTTTAACCAATGGAACGTGAGTGGGAGAGACACGTGTCGTTTCCAGTCAGAAGCTTTAAGAGCAATCATGTCATCTGTGTCTCCTTTTGCTCTCGGCCATTGGACTGGCAGTGTCCCAGAGCAGGGCTGCTCCGCTGGTCCCAGACAAAGACGAGGTGACACAGAGCTGTAGCTGAATCCTGATGACTATGTACCTGAGCAAGAACTAAGTACTTTTTGTTGTAAGACCTTGAGATTTGGGGGTCATCAGCCTAAGTTGAATGATTAAGAAACTGATTCTAGATACGGAGTACTGCCAAACCCTAAAATGTGAGACACTGACTTTGAAGTCACAAGGTGGGTGGTGAGGAACAACCCCTGGAGGCTGTAAAGTCAGTGACCTCTTTTATGCAGTCGTGAAATACTTGACGAGACCGTTGCCTGCCATAAGCTGGTAGACAAAACATGGCAAGTGAGCTTGTGCTTTCGATGAAGAGCACGCCTTTGTTATTGTCGGCTCTGCTCGTGACAAGCACTGCAAAAGGAAGATAAGGTCAAGAAAGACTTGGACGTGGAGCATGATAAAGAAATGTTTGTTATTGTAAGGCACTGGGATTTCGAGGTCATCTGTTATTGGAGCATAACGAAGCCTGAACCGGCTGACACACCTATTTTGCTATGCTCCCTCAGCAAACAATCACACACAGATAGAATCACAAAATGCGAAGCATGAGCTTAAAGACAAGTAAAAGGGGTTTGCAAAGTATATACCGAGAGGACTTGCTCCAGCAGGGAAGGGGAAGGAGAAAGATTCAAGAAGGACTGACTCTGGACGCATGTTCCCAGTCTCATCATTCATTAGCTGTATGACTGTAGACAACTGACTTGGCCTCCTGATTTACTCATCTGTGAAAGCAGGAGATAATAACAGTACCCATGGCATGTTGATGGGGGACTGCCTTGTACTAGTTAACGTTAGCCATTAGTAATGCTCCAGCAACGTCAGTCTCTCCCAATCAGATTCTAAGATCTCTGAGGGCTGGGACCGTGCTTGTCTTGCTCATGATTGTATCTCTCTTATCCAACCCAGAGCTTGATATGTAACATATACTCAAAACATATTAGTTGATTCGATGAATCAGTTACTAAACTATTCCAGGGACAGTGAACTCCAGCTCAGACATCCATCCAGGCTCCCTCCCTGGTGCCTGTTTCACATTCCTTACTCTAAGAGTCCTCTAAGCTTCCCTCTGTTTAGTTTTGCACTGGAACCTTGTAGCTTCATGTAGCCTTGTGGATTAGTAGTTTGGCCAGAAAAGGATTCTCTCTGCAAGATAAGATTCTCAATATTTGCCCCAGCACACAGCCTGTGCCAGGTCTAACTCTTACCTGGCCCTCATGAGCAACGAGGGGCTTACTCCCTTCCTGCCACACTACAGCTATTAACCTGCACTGAATTGAGAAGCTCTTATTAACAGAATGTTGCCAGGGAGAGCATGTGTGTGTGTTTCATAGAGTTTTTAACATGCGGTCAATGGTGACCTAGACTCACCAGTAATCTCAGTGATCTGGAAGATGGAGGAAAGAATATGGCAATAAAATCTATGGGTTAAGATGCAGCAGGGAGAAGTTAGCCCAGAAAAATGGACTTCCTGAGGATGAAATATTGGTGCTTGATTTCAATTTGCAAATATAACTCTTTCTATTTCATATGCTCCAACACCATCCCCCATGCCATCGCTCTTCCCTGGGAAGAATATAACCTGATATACTGGAGGGAAAAGGTCCAGCTCACATCTTTACCGGATGTCACAGGCCTCAGACAGCAATGCCTGATGGGCTGCTCTAGGACCGGGAAACTGAGGCCGTTCCTCTGGGGACTCCTCTTCTTGCCATCCCACAAGATGGGCTACTCAGTTACTATTTTTTGTATGAATGAATGAACAAATGAATGAGTGAATTAATGACATAATACAAAGTGAACACAATAGGACATTGTGATATATTATAAAAATAGTCCAGATTTTCCTCATCCTTGCACTGAACCACTTTGCGACGTGACTTTGTTACTCCCCCTTTCAAAGATGGAGTCTGTTCTCTGTCCGTTGAGTTTGTGCTTGGCTGTGTGACTTCTCTGACTCCTGAAAAACTTTCCATAGGCAAACGCCATCCAAGCAGAGATAGGAAAAACACTCATGTGGTCATGCTTGCTGCTTCTTGCTGCCCTCAGAATCCCTGTCACGAGCATCACGTGAAGCAGCCTGGAGCAGCCTATTGGATAAGAAACCACACACGGCCCAGAAGCAACATCACTCCAGCAGACAGTCAGCCCACCTCCAGAAGCTGACTCAACTAGCTAACCAGCAACTGGCCACAGCTGCCTGACAGAGCCCAGCAGAAGACAGGGCCAGCACAGCCCAGCCCAAGCTGTGGACCCTCAGAGTCTTGAGCTAAGTCAGCAGATGTGTCTGAAGCCACTAAACCCTGGGGTAGTTTGCTACGTAGCAGAAGTGTACTCATCCAGGTAGCTCACTTCACAGGTGTATCAAGGATGCTAAGTGTTTAACAAACACAACTCCTTATTCCTCAAAATAACCCTGCATAAGTGGGGGTGTTATCCACTGTTAGGTGAGAAAACAGAATTAGATAGAAGTAAACAGACAGCAAATGACAGAGCTGGGAGCTAAACTCAGGTCACCTGGCTCCATAGCCCAGCTCTCACTCACTCCAATATCCTGCTTTTCACTAAAGAAAGAAAGGAAGGCTCGATTCCACCCCTTTCCACGTGAGCTGCACTCCTGACATGCCTTCCTGCCCTGCTTTTGCCCCACGCATCCTACTCTTCCTTTAGGGTCCAGGCGCAGCTCCTTCTCCAGGAAGCTTCCCTGACTCTTCAGGTTGCCAAGACCCAGCCTTCTTTCCCCTTGGCAGCTGAGACTCTGATTGCTTTTCCTAGCTGAAAGGAGGCTTCACGGAGTCCTGCTGGCCCTGGACCGAGAGCAGCATGGCGGGACCGGGACAGAGTTCTGCTGCAGGTGTGCTATGCGGTCTCCACACTGTACCCGTGGGGCGAGCTTTGGAAGTGGGTGCTTCGTCCTGACCACACAGCCTGGGGGCCGAGGGGGACTGCAGTGGCAGCAGGAAAGGGGATGTGGTCCCCCACATTCTTTCCCTCTCACCCTCCCAGTTCCCATGGGGCCTAAATGTGCACCTAAGATTTAATTTGTGTTGTCTTTCTCACCCTCTCTCACCCCCAATATGTTCTGTGTGTACTTCTTCTCCTGATTGATCTTTCCTTGTTTGCTCTCCTCCTAAGCTTCACTTTGAGTCTTCTGAAAACACCTATTGAAATCCTGGTGTCTTCCAAAGACAGTCCTTCCCAACCAAAAGGGCCTTTGCCTGTCTAGACGGTTAGGCCCTTTGAGATGGCTATTCTCTTGCTCTCTGCAGATCCCCGGCTTCACTCACATGACTATCCAATCCTCTTACTTATAGGGCTTAATAAGCCCCTGGAAACTGATGAGTCTACCTGACATCAGTTTGCCCTACAGGCAGTGGCCGCCTTCCCCTCCTAGCAGCAGAGACTGCTGCCATGTCCTGTCCACCATCTGCTGCACATGGTGGGGTGTAGCCCTTTGCATAAGATCCTGGGTCCAATGAGCCATTGATGTCTCTGTCGCTGTCCCTGGGCTTTTTGTTCGGTCTCGAGGCTAAGCAACTACAAGGCTGGCAGGCCTATGGGATGTAGCCCCACACTGTCCCTACCAAAATAGCTTTCCTGGAGGGTACCGCCACTCTTGGGTGCCTCTGAAATGTGCTGATTCCCTCATCAGGGACATGGGATGGAGCCGACCCTCTCCTCTCCCTGTAGGTCTCCTTCCACGCCTCAGCTCCTCCATCCTGGCTTAAAAACATCTCCGCCTTAGGCATCAGACACCAGACACCACTGCATTGTGCACACTTTGTTCTCATCAGGGGCTTCCCAGGTAGCTGTCACATCCATCAAGGTCTTTGGCATCAGGCTCATCCCTCTATATCCCACCAGCAAGACTTTGGCGTCTCACTCAATGAATCCACCATGGCCTCAATTCCAGGGAGGGCCACCACCCCCAGGCCCCAGCTCTCAGTGCCTGAACTGCTGTGCCCCTGAAATCTTAATCTTGATTACTCCCTCCTTCACTTCCCAAATGCCTTCTCATCAACCTGAAACCTTCAGAATAATAACCCTTTTCTACCTTCCTCTCCTTTTTGGCCTCTCAAGTCCCTAGAAAGGCTGTACTCACATTCTTGAAATCACCCCCTTGCCATCATCTTCAAGTCTTTACTTCCTCATTTTTTCTGTCTTTCACACCCTACCTCTGCAGTCTCATTCACCTTCTCCACCCCTGTACCCTGGATGTAGCATGCATGTTGTGTTGCTTCAGTCATGTGTGAGTCTTAGTGGCCTATAGACTGTAGCCCGCCAAGCTCCTCTGTTCATGGAATTCTCCAGGCAAGAATACTGGAGTGGTTTGCCATTTCCTCCTCCAGGGGATCTTCCCAACCAGGGAAAGAACCTGTGTCTCTTATGTCTCTTACACTGGCAGGTGGACTCTTTACCCCTAGGGCCACCTGGGAAGCCTTCATCCTTTCTGTAACCAAGAAAAATCATAGCACTGGGCAAGTTAGACCCATCACAATCTCCTGGTTTTCAACATCAAGGGATCCCTGCAGCAATACCTGGTGTTCCTTCTTCAGGTGCCTGCTAAGCCTCTGCACCACTTCCCCTGAGCGTGGTTCCTAAATTTTCTTTACTCTTGAATGCAGCCAGATCCCCCTGCTCTATTTGCAAGGCAGCTGCCAACTTATTCCTTTTGAACCTCCCTCCCTCCTGCCCTTTGACCCTCAGAGGCAACTGTTCTTCTCCAATCCCAGTGCTCACTCCTGGCCTTGGACCCCATCCTCTCTCATCCCTGCTCTATGCCCATCCTGAGAATGTGGCTTCATTCTCTTTCCAGTAGACATCTTTCTCTATAGACTTCTCTCCATAAATCTCAAAACAAGTTCCTTTATTGCTTTCCTTAAAAAGCAAATCTTAATACACACAGTCTTATCTTAACCCCACTCGCTCCTAAAAGGCAGCCCCTTTCTCCATCCTTTCACAGCAAACTCGGAGAAAGAGGAGTCTACACTCATTGGCTCCTCCTCACTCACTTCCCTGGATGGAGACTCTCTGGCTACCAGGTCCTTCTAGTCTTTCCACGACTACCATCTACATCACAGGGGATAGAATGGCCCCAATCACATCAGTAGTCCTCATTTTCCAGGGCGAAATTTGTGTGCATACACACGTTAGGTCTCTTCAGTCGTGTCTGACTCTGCAACCCCATGGACCATAGTCTGCCAGGATCCTCTGTCCATGGGGAGTCTCCAGGCAAGAATATTGGAGTGGGTTGCCATGCCCCCCTCCAGGGGAATTTCCTGACCCATGGATGGAACTGCCATCTCCTGTGAGATGGATTCTTTACTGCTTAGCCACCCAGGAAGCCCGCCAGGGTGAAACTTGCCACCCCAGAAACACCCAAGGGGATTGAGATGGTGAATATTGATCAGTCCATATTGATCAGTCCATAAGTCCATATCACTTAAAAGGCTTATATTTTCCATGAATTTAGTTATTTCTGTATCCAACACAAATTTGTTAAGCACCTATAATGCTCCAGACAAACATGACTGTTTTCTGAGTAGCCCAGGATGTTCCAAGGAGCTAAAGATACTGCAGAGACATAAATGTGTTTTGTAGCTCAATTCTACAAGAATTAAGACCAGCAGGTCCTTTTTCCTGCAGAAAAAAGTTATGAAATGTTCCTTTTAAGTATGTCCTTCACCCAAGTCAACCCCATTCCTACACATGTTCCCGCATTTCAGAGTGTATTTTTGAGCAAGAAAAAAAAAATAATAAAGCTGGTGATAGATTTAGAGAGCCCAGCTCTGTTGAAATTCCCAGTGTATTAACATGGTGGTAACCTCAGGGACTCCGCTGAAACTCGACACTGGCAGGACTAATGTACAGCACTGAATAGATTTCAAGAAAAGCAGCTGGGACAAAGGCAATGTGGGGACAATGGAGGTAGCTGGGAAAATCAAAGCGAAGACTCCATTTCGGCCCATGATATATTCTGAGCACGTCTACTTAGAAACTTTCTTGAAACAGACAAGCATATTCTTAAGCTTTCCTGATGTAAACATGATTCAGACATCCTCACTCAATGCCACCAGCCATTTTCAAGTCCCCACACCTATTTCTTACACTCCTTTGTCGCATTCTTAGCGAGGGGGTGGTACGACCTCCTCCAGGGGACCCTTGGGAATGCTTGGGGGATGACTTGGTCCCACGCTGACACTCATGATAGTCAGGGCCCAGGGATGCTAAACATCCTGCATCGAGGAGGACAGTCCCATGCAGTGAAGAACTGCCCCAGCCAAAATGCCACTACCCTCCTGATCCGAAGCAGCGGGAGGGGGCAGCCCACCTCTTGATGGCTAGTGCTTTGTGCAAAGGGCAGTGGAGAACTCATATAGACTATGCGGAAACCTCCCCACTCCCTGCTCCAAAAGGATGAAAGAAAGAGGGAGTGCCCTTGAACAGGTGTGGACTGTACCTGTGCTGCCCAGGAGTAGTCTCTCTCCTGAGAAGGAATGCCTGCAACTTACATTCTGTCACTGGCTTAATGTTCTGATCCTGGGCTCTCAGTGCAGTTGTGCAAAACCAGCTTGAGTGGGGGAGTGAGTTACAGAAAGCTCTGGGGGCGGGATGTGTGTGTAAGTACAGCCCTGCCAAGAGGGCAACCCTTAGTGTCTGAGAGTCTCTCTTGCTGGGGGTTGGGTCAAATGGAAAGGCAGCTGATAACTGGGTGACCTGAATGCATCACCTGATTGCCTTGACCCCGGTTTCGCTCCTGTACACATGGAGTAATAGCAGTACCTACTTCCCAGGGCTCTTGGGGATTTCAACAGAGATGATACACACAGCATTTAGAAAAATGCCTAGAAACAGTAAACAATAAATGTAGGCTGTCATTAGCATTATCTGTAGGTAGACTAGCAAGTTCCCCAAACTGGTGAGAGATTGCCCCAACCAGAATAAGAAGCCACATTACTCAGCCCAGTTCTGTGCCAGGCTTGGTGCCAGACACACAAGAGTTTGTTACTTAACTCAAAGTATCCACCCCCATTTCCCTGATCAGGAAGCTGAGGCTCAGGGAAGTAAAGTGACTTGTCAGAGAACACAGAACCAAGTCCTGGGAGGCTGGTTCAGTGACCCATTTGCAAGGCCCAAGGCCTTGGAGGCAAAGCTCTCTAAGAGTGGTGGGCTGGTGGTGGGCGGGAGGCTCGGACCCTGGGTAGTGAGCTGGAACTGGTTTCCTCATTGCTGGCCCACTGTGGGGCCTCTGATGATCGCTGCTTCCCAGTCTGTGGGAGATTAATAAAAGTGACACAGAACTTGCTGTTTACAACTCTAATTGCGGATCAAATGGCTCCCGCTGAAGCTGGGGGAGCAGCCCGTGCTAAGTCGCTTCAGTCCTGTCTGACTCTTTGCAACCCTGTGGACTGTAGCCTTCCAGGCTCTTCTGCCCAAGGAATTTTCCAGGCAAGAATACCGGAGTGGGTTGCTCTGCCCTCCTCCAGGGGATCTTCCTGACCCAGGGACCGAACTCACGCCTCTTACACCTCCTGCACTGGCATACGGGTTCTTTACCACTAGCACTGCCTGGGAAGCCAGGGAGCGGCCCAGGGTTCAGCATCGCTTGGGGGAGGAGGAGGTCACCACTGCGGCACTGACATCTGGGCTTGCAGACCCGGCTGTCCGCTGTCTCCCTGTGCGCTTGCACCGCACATCAAGTGCACGTCCAGGCCACGGCTCTGCCCCGTGTGTCACTACTGAACGGGAAATGGCAGTGTGGTGCTTTCCTAAAGCCGGGTGGGGCCAGCTCCAGGCAGATACTCACAGGTGGGCCCAGTGGGTGTCAGTGATGGAGACGGAGCCCTGTGATGGTCGCCGAGGCCACGCCCTGTAGAGGAGCCAGATCTGGGAGGCAGTGCTGGGAGAGAAACAGCAGGGGGCGACTGCCTGCTCCTCCCGCCCTCAGGTGTTTCCCTTCTGCTCACGTGGAGAGGCTGCCCTTGGGTGTGACACAATCACACCAACCATCATGTCCCAGGCACAGGGCTGTGGGCCATCAGAGCCCTCAGGACCATTTAGTGAAGCCCCTGTTCAGGGGTTATAACTGGCATTAGAAAGATGGGACCACCAGCCACAATCACACATGTGCTGTGGGAAGTATTGGGCCTAGATCCCAGCCTCGCCTGACCCCAAGTTTGTGAAGGTACAATCACACTGTCCTGAGTCCTCTGATGCAAAAGCTATCCCCTCAGACAAGTGGCCTGCACCGTGAATGGGGAGTGCTGAGGGATGGCTGCCCGTAGAGTGTGCAGAAAGTGGACCGTCCCAGGGCCAGGCATTGCATTACCCCAGAGGCCTCACTCACCCTGTATCCCATAGAAACGGTGGCCCCTGGAATCATGTGTGGCTATAGCTCAGAGACTGATAGCCACTTTATAACCCAGTGATTCCATACCTGAGTATTTATCCAAAAAATCCAAAACCACTAATTAGAAAAGGTACATGGCACCTCAATGTTTGTAGCAGCACTATCTACAATTGCCAAGATGTGGAAGCAACCTAAGTGTCCATCGACAGATGAATGGATAAAGAAGACGTGTACATAGACACAATGGGATACTACTCAGCCAGGAAAAAGAACAAAATCTTGCCATTTGTGGTGACATGACGGACTTGGAGTGAGATAAGTCAGACAGAGAAAGACAAATACTGTATGATGTCACTTATATGTGGAATCTAAGCAAGCCAGTGAATGTAACAAAAAAAGGAACATACAGATGTAAAGAATAGAGAGGTGGTTACCAGTAGAGAGAGGGGGAAGACAAGGGTGGGAACTAATAGGTACTTACTATTAGGCACATCATAAGCTACAAGGATATATTTTACAACATTGGGAATATAATCAATTTTGTAACAACTGTAAATGGATTTGTTGTTTGGCTACTAAGCTGTGCTCCACTCTTTGTGACCCCAAGGAGTATAGCTGGCCAGGTGCCTCTGTGCATGGGATTTCCAGACAAGAATACTGGAATGGGTTGCCATTTCCTTCTCCAGGGGATCTTCCTGACCTAGGGATCAAACCCATGTCTCCTGCAATGGCAGGTGGATTCTTTACCACTGAGCCACCAAGGAAGCCAAATAAATGGAGTATAATCTTTAAAACTGTGAATCACTATTTGTACACCTGTAATGGCAGAAAGTGAAGAACTAAAGAGCCTCTTGATGAAAGTGAAAGAGGAAAACGAAAAAGTTGGCTTAAAGCTCAACATTCAGAAAACAAAGATCATGGCATCCAGTCCCATCACTTCATGGGAAACAGATGGGGGAACAGTGGAAACAGTGTCAGACTTTATTTTTGGGGGCTCCAAAATCACTGCAGATGGTGACTGTAGCCATGAAATTAAAAGACACTTAGTCCTTGGAAGAACGGTTATGACTAACCTAGATAGCATATCCAAAAGCAGAGACATTACTTTGCCGACTAAGGTCTGTCTAGTCAAGGCTATGGTTTTTCCTGTGGTCATGTATGGATGTGAGAGTTGGACTGTGAAGAAGGCTGAGCGCTGAAGAATTGATGCTTTTGAACTGTGGTGTTGGAGAAGACTCTTGAGAGTCCCTTGGACAGCAAGGAGATCCAACCAGTCCACTCTGAAGGAGATCAGCCCTGGGATTTCTTTGGAAGGAATGATGCTAAAGCTGAAACTCCAGGACTTTGGCCACCTCATGCGAAGAGTTGACTCATNGTGGTCATGTATGGATGTGAGAGTTGGACTGTGAAGAAGGCTGAGTGGCAAAGAATTGATGCTTTTAAACTGTGGTGTTGGAGAAGACTCTTGAGAGTCCCTTGGACTGCAAGGAGATCCAACCAGTCCATTCTGAGGGAGATCAGCCCCGGGATTTCTTTGTAAGGAATGATGCTAAAGCTGCAACTCCAGTACTCTGGCCACCTCATGCGAAGAGTTGACTCATTGGAAAAGACTCTGATGCTGGGAGGGTTTGGGGGCAGGAGGAGAAGGGGACAACCGAGGACGAGATGGCTGGATGGCATCACGGACTCGATGGACATGAGTCTGAGTGAACTCCGGGAGATGGTGATGAACAGGGAGGCTTGGCGTGCTGTGATTCATGGGGTCGCAAAGAGTAGGACACGACTGAGGGACTGAACTGAACTAAATATAAATATAATATATTAAATGATATTGCAAGCATTTTGTAATAATACAATTTTCAATAAGTAAGTTCCAAATCAGCATTAAGATTTTGTGATTCTATAATTTAGGAGCAAACAATTGAAAACAAGAGAAAACAGTTCAAGAAGAAAAATGAAGATTCCATTGGATGTCATGTTCTTTCACTTTGCATATATCTAAATGCTACTAAAGTGCAATGAATATTTGCAGCCTATATGTGAATTGATCCAATTAGCCACCCTTTTGGTACCACAGTTAGGTAAGCAATGTGTTTATTTCAAACTGCAAAATTTGATTAAAATGGAAAAAACAGTTTTCTGTTTAGAAGAAACCACGGAAAAAAATGGATGGAATAAGCATACATAAAAAGTCTTTCTAAAAACAAGCAGATGGACCCCAATATTTTAGAACCTATTTTAATGGGGTGTGTACATGTTTTTACCAAGATGGAAGCAATGCATAGGCTTATAAATTGCCAAATGTGTATTATGCTACAGCATACACTTTAGTACCTCATAGTTTTAAAAACTCCCTTAATAAGAACCTGTGATATGCCATTACTGTAGGGTAAATTGATTTCAAGGGAGTAAGTAGTTCAACAGGCTCCATAGTTTATAGTTCCCTAATATTCATTAAGTACTTAAAATATCTAGTATAGTTTATATAAACAACCCCTCAGCAACCGCATGTGTATGTGTATATCTTTTAATTAAAATTTTTGTTCCATTGTATTTAAGAAAAAAGCAACAGCTAAGTAGTCACACAAATGAGTCAGATGTAACCAATGACTAAAATATTCTGGGACTGCTCAGAAGAGTATTACAAGTCTTAATTAATTATCTCTGGGCAGTAAACTGTTCTCCAGTGGCTTTTAATTTTATTCTAAATTAACCCCTTTTGAAACCAATATTCTTAGAACTGAAAAGGTACTTAACTAATGCCAACATTTAACACATGTAATGTTACATCTTCAACCTTGTATAGTTCGGTCATTTTTACAGGTAGATTAGCAAACTCAGATTTGTTGTTAAATTGCTGCATGCAGCATCTCTAGATTAAAATCCAGCCCCAAGGAAGAGAAAGGCATTACTATGTGAAGATCACTCAGGCTATGATATGAAATTAGTTTGTAGTTCTTTCCAATGTCTGGCGAACAGTCCAATATATCAGCACTTGTGAAAAGTCAAAGTGATATTAAATGGAATTCAATATAGGTGACAGATCTTAGTCTACTTAACTATCTTTTCTGTACCAGACTTGTTCCTTCTAAATCCAAAGAAATAACACTTATGTTATACTCACATCTGCTTTTGAAGTTCACAGAATTCTACAGTCCTGTTTTATTTACTTCTGGCCATACTGCTCTGCATCAGAGAGTGGGGATATTGTCAACTATATTTCATGCAAATGATATTTAAGGGAGAAATTTACCCATTTTGTGGGATGGAAATGAACTAACCAACAAAACCCAACCTTGGTCTGTGTTACACTGGGACTAGATAGCATGGAGCATTTACCCAAAAAATAAGCTCTTCAGTTTTACAGCTGAAGATTTAAAAGAAGTTTAAAGTAAGGCTCAGAGAAAGGAAGGTGCCTTGAGACAAAATCTGGGAAGCAATTCAAAGCAACCATGACCCCTAAATAATATGGACTATACAGAGTTCCTTTTGTACAAACATTGTCTCCCAAAGTGGTATTAATTATGTCCGTAAGCATTCACCTTTATGGTATAATCCATTTGTTCCAGTAAACAAACGACAAGCCTCATACTATGACTGGAGAAAACAGTTCTTGACCACAGAGTTCTGTCCCTGATTCCTGGCTATGAAACTAAATGTTTGAAACATCTCATTCATTCGTAAGTATGTCAGGTCTGTTACCTATTCTACCAAGGCCACACAAAGTCACATAGGGCAACAGGAGTAAACACATCTTTTAAAAACGTCTGATTGAGTAACTATACAGCTATGGATCCCCATAAATTCATATATACATGTTTAGACAGACCATTGGACTATCCTAGTTCAAGTTGCTTTGATTATCATTACAAAAACATCTTTTTTCCCCCCAAGAATCCTGCTGCAGCTATTTTGCCTACTAGATAGCTGGCTTTTCTAATGCTATGAGTTCCTCAACTAGAATGTAACACTTTGAGGGAAGGGGTGATATCTTATTTATACTGTTAACCAAAGCCTATTTTATAAGAAAACCTTCAAACATATATATTTTGAAAAAAATAATCAGCGTAAGCTCAATTTATTTTTAAAGTTCTTCCTTTCTTTCCTCTAAACTGATGTGGATCTATAATGTTTCAGTCAGGGGTTTCTGACCCATTACAGACATGAGCAGGATTCATGCCGATGTATGGCAAAGCCAATAGAGTATTGTAAAGTAAAATAAAGTTAAAAAAATAAATTAATTAATTTAAAAAAATACTTATAAAGAAAGCATCACATTTTATTTTACAGTGAATCATGTGCTCCAAAAAGGAAACAACAGTTTAATTTCACATATTATTTATATTGTTGGATTTGCAATTAATATCTTAAAAATAGAATACTGATTTGAAAAATTATTTGGAAAATCAGATCTGCTGCTTTTTGGTTTCAAAGGCACTAAATGTAGAACTCAACAGAGGTCTAGATTTCAAAACTTAAGTAAGCTACTGTGTATTTTGAAGGACAACAAAATGATTTAATATCAGCATACAAAGAGCTAGTTATTGAGAAAATATGCTGCAAAAGAAAGTACATTTTAAAAACCATATAATTACCATTAAATTAAGAAGTTTCTTGTTTGAAGTTGATTCTCTAAATCTTTATGAAGGGTCTATATTCCCATTTGAAGCATTCAAATATGGCACTCAGAATAAAGAAGACATCATGTACAAATATAAATAATGTAACAGTAATAGATTAAGTTTTTGTACTTCTTGTTCTCTTTACAATCTTGTCATGAGAATAAATCACATGGTGTCACTTTTTCTTCTTACAAGTCTCTGAAAATGAAGCATCAAAGTTTATGTTTTTTCCTTGTCTAAATTCTCTACCTTTTAACGTTTTGGAAGAGCAAAGATAAACTGGAAAAAATCTTCCTCTCTTTCTCAGTCCCCTAACAACATCAGCAAATTCAGAGAATGTATATAGTTCTCTACTCCACCATGTTAACTCCAATATGTTGAAAGGTAAAGAAAAGGAAACTTGTTTGAGGGCAGATTCAGAAAAAGAACTTTAAGTAAACATTTTCAGTAGTTTCAAGGACACCATCAAGAATGTCACATAGATTTAACCATCACTGAATCTTAAATCTTTGATGTACTGGAAGGGAATAATTACATTTGTAAATAATCAGGAATATGTTTAGAACACTTGAAAGTGCATTGATGCATTTAAAAAGATTATTTGAAACACTAAGACTGTGCCATAGTTCAAATAATTATTTGGAAGGAGATATTATAAGAAACTGTACAATTTTGGGATCCTATCAATATAAATGGATCTTTAATTTCTTATCAACATAGATAACATATTTTACTATTATTATAAAAATACCCAATGCATAACCAAATACACAAATGTGTGTCAACCTTAGTTTACTTGAGGATTTATATTATTCTGAGACATCTAAGTGGTCTAAGTCATGCCTCAGTGAGAAAACAAAGAAGAAATGAATTCTAAACAGCACTATTGATAATTTTCAAAAGACATATGATTCTAAAAATTGGAATTTACTTTTGTAATTCAAGTACATTTTCTTTAATTAGAACTCACTTTTCTTCTCTAAACATATAGTATTGACTCTTGCTGTTATGGATGATTCTTTAATAAATGAACAGGCAACTAACTCTTAGGTAATAATATAGTACATTTCTACCTGAAAACATTCCTCATATAGAACAAAAAATAAAGAATAACACAAGTTGACATCCAGGATATAACATATACTCAGTCTAATCTTCTGTGATAGAGGGAAGATAATATATAGATAATTATGGAAAACTCATCATTCAACAGTAAATGTGTAACACCAAAGTAAACCAAAACCAAATTTTATTCATGTGTAAAAACAAATTAAACATGGTTTCTTGATCATATGGAAATATTCTAATCCATATTTTCTTTTGGTGGCTACCATCCCAGTGGGCGTTACCTTCAAAGAGTATATAATCTAACTGACAACAGTAATGATCATCATAGGAAGTATAGTTCTATAAAACTACAAACCCATTTATAATAAAGCCTATATTTAAGATTATAGGAAGATAACCTAATTATAATATTAATATGATCTGAGGCATAAAATATTGTCAGCTTACATGATAAAGAGAAATATCATAGTCAATTGATAGTTTAAAGATAGGCAAGCTATATTTCATATATTTCCTTAGCAAGCTAATTTACCCCATTATATATTTTCCATGCTATTTTAAGTGCTAACAATCCCAAATCAAAGTGAAAGTGAAAGTTCTTGGTCGTGTCTGACTCTTTGCAACCCCATGGACTATACAGTCCATGGAATTCTCCAGGCCAGAATACTGGAATGGGTAGCCCTTCCCTTTTCCAGGGGATCTTCCCAACCCAGGGATTGAACCCAGGTCTCCCACACTGCAGGCAGATTCTTTACCAGGTGAGCCACAAGGGAAACCCCCTCAAATCAAACTTACGTTCAATAAGATTTTCTGATACTGGATATCTATTGGCAAACCTCAAGTGTCAGGTCACCAGTTCTTCTCTCAGCCTTCCCTCTTAGCCTTTAGATAACAAATGGTGTTTCTAATTAGCTCCATTTCTCAATTTTCAAAATAATTAGTACCTCAAGTGGTTTATTTCAGATAAAAGAATACTATACTACTCCACAAAATTTGTTCTGTTTCTAAATAATGTTAAAATTCTAAATTTGCTATGGCATTTAATTTTCCAATAGCAAAAAAGTATGTCAATGATTGCAAAGTTTCTATGGCAACAACCTCATTATAACACCACTCATGCAATAGTAACCTGAATTCTAAATGTTAGCTGCTGCTGCTCTTGCTAAGTCACTCCAGTCGTGTCCGACTCTCTGTGACCCCATAGATGGCAGCCCACCAGGCTCCTCTGTCCCTGGGATTCTCCAGGCAAGAGCACTGGAGTGGGTTGCCATTTCCTTCTCCAATGCATGAAAGCGAAAAGCGAAAGTGAAGTCGTTCAGTCGTGTCCGACTCTTAGCGACTCCACGGACTGCAGCTTACCAGGCTCCTCCGTCCATGGGATTTTCCAGGCAGGAGTACTGGAGTGGGTTGCCATTGCCTTCTCCATCTAAATGTTAGAGACGTGTCAAATATCATAAAGCTTAGTCCACGGAGAATTAGTGCACAGTTCATATATAAATAATCTTTTTAAAAATGTTATACACAATGCAAATGTATACAGTGTTACTGCAATGATTATAAAGGGGATCTAGATTTTTCAAAACATGACTTTTCCTTGATGAGATCACTGAAATGTTTTAGACTAAATTTGAGGACTCAGTATTATCTAAAATTGGGCCCAGTTATGAAAACCTTGAAGGAAGCTTAGGGTCAGTTGTTCATAAATTATAACTTCTTGAAATATCAGATGACCTTCAGCATCACATTCAAGTGTTTAGGAACACAGATGGTATCTGAAGTTACCATTGCTTCAGTTAAAAATCCATTTGCATCAACACTGCTCTGTCAACAAACATTTTGTTCCAAAGAGAAAGGCAACACCAATATCCAGAGTCACTTTCTGAAATGAATACCAGCTTTTTAGAAACTAACATCTGCTGAGCCCCAGTGCTCCCAGGGGAAGCAGATTTTCAAAAGTAAATGTGTTCTATTCATTTCTTCCGGGAAGTGGGCATTCAGTGATTGAAATCAATTAATGCTTATTTGTGATTCATTTTAAATCTATGATTTAAAAACTTTAATTGACAGACATAATGAATGACTACAATACATTTTGGAGGCTGCATTGCATTTTAAAACAAGTGAAGATAATTATAAGTGAAAAATGAAAGAAAACTGCATACCTCAGTAAATGAGTCATTAACCTTTCACCTCTGAAACCAGAGAAGAAATCCTGATAATAACCAAGCTGCTTTAATAATTCTTCAAGATGACAATAAAATTAGACTGATAGTTCGAGATTGGTTTTGGTTCTTTGTAAGCTCTTTCCAGTCTAGCCTCTCACTTATAAGGACTCAGTGCCCCACTCTCCACATATTTCTGGTTTACTTTTGCTTTGAAAGCAGCGGGATTCGAGGATGAAAGGAGAGAGGAAGAATGGAAGGAAACAGGAAGGGAATCCGAAAGAGAGGGAAGGAAGGAGGAAGGAAATTATTGATATGAGTAAATTCCATAGGCAAATTTCTTTTTAATTTGTTCTGATCCTTATTGAAGTATCCCTAAAGTGCTCCTAGGGTGGTAGTGGGGCATTTGGTTTGTGAACTTACTGTAGGAAGCAGAGACAGATGTGCTTACGAGCTGCAGAATTTATATTTCAAGGAATAAAGGAACGCAAAAGCCTGATTTATTCTCAAGCAATGATGACTGGTCTGGTGGTCTGGACCACAGTTACACTGGACTCTTCAGCAGTGTGAGTTGGCAGTTGGACCCTCTCAAGTACCATTGGATAGCCATTCCTTGGATAACAAAAATCATTTGGAGTGAGAAGTCTAGGTAAAATCTAAGTTATATAGGTGATCTGCATGATTTGGATAGGAATTGGCTACACTCGCATTTCATAAAATTGGAATACAAGATGTGTTACTGTGTCTATATCTCTGCATATGTTATAGGCATTTTGATATAAAGCATATGTTAGACACAGTCTGCATATGTTACACATATTCAGATATAAAACATATATATCCAGATAAAATAGAATTGTGGATGATTATTTCAGTCCTAAAGAACTCAAGTGAAACTATCCTTCAGGCTATACATAGACAGGATGCCTAACATTCTATTAATGCTATCAAGAAAACTATTTTTGAATATTTCTTTTAGAGTTATCCTTAGAACACAGTTCACCATTTAAAATCAGGTTCAAACTTTGAATGTCAAAACCAAAGAAAGAAGTCTGATCTGTCACTTCATTCTCTGATGTTACTTCTTTATGCTTTCTGAGCATGTTAAAAAAAATTAATTTATACTTTTCTCAGAATTCAAGGTTTAAAAGCAAAATAAAATAGCATAGGCTTTTAAGGCAATTCCAAAATAGAAAATCTAAAAATATTTTGAGTGCATAAGCCATTATTAGAACAAGTTTTAAGCCTCCCAAGGGGTTCCAGGTAGTATTAAGATAGATAAACACGTACATGATTCTTGTACTACTGAGATATTATTTTCAAAGAATCTGATAATGCTTTATTGTCATAACACTATTTTATTAACATGAATACAGCTATTCTGGAAAGTTAAAATCTGATATTTTAAGAAAACAAAGGGCTTGAAGTTTCAAAGATCTGAGTTCTAGTCTTCATGGCCATTTGACACTTACTGGTTGTTGGACTTTGTATGAGTCTAAATCCCTCCACCCCATATATTATAAGAAGTGCTATTTTACATGATTATTATGATTTAAACTATATGAAAGCGCAGTGGAAAGCCTAAAATAGTGTCTCAAGACAGTAGCCCTGCACATGATTAGAGTCACACGTATTGTGAACCATTTTGTACCTCAATTATAGATGCCCTCCAATTTCCCTCTAAATGCCTAAGAGTGACATTAAAAGGAATATATGAAGGGTACTCCCGGCAACTTGTTCTCTTTACACTCAAATTTGCTCCAGACAAATCCATTTCACAAGATTTAGTAGCCATTTCTATGGAGCCAAAAATCAGGACTAGGTTCCTACTGCCTTCTGGGTGGAAAGGATGACATTAATGATATAAATATTTTTAAAACATTCTGAATTAATCATATTGATTGCATCCTTATAATTAACTGAAGCAAGTGTTGGTTCACAAATTGGCTACTGATAATAAAATTTTAAAAGCACATCTTTTATTATGAAACCATGTCACAAATTGGACCATAAGATACAGAAAGTAGAAAAACTGTTTTATACATATGGAAAAGAAGATTCTCCTTAAATTCATTTTATATATTTTTACTCAGGTATAATGTAAAGCTGGATAATTAAACCAAAATAAAAACATTAGCAAACACTGAAATGTGCAAACTTTAAAAGTGTGTAAATATCATTTGTTTTCTCAGTCATGGAGAAAAGAATACACACGATCCACAAAGCATATTACATATTTTGGTGAGCAGAGGTTTTTGCAGTCTTTCACAGACCTTAAGTTCTATAGAAAGTTGAGGGTTAATTTACTATTTTAAACGCCATATATTTTAATTATTTTGCTAACAAATTATCCAAGTTGGATTTTATGACAATTTTCATCTAGATGAAAATGACTAAGCAATGTATGCATATTACTTTATGTAAATTGAATGGGAAATTATTTGCATGAAAATGTTTTGCTACTTTGTATAGCTATAGTCCCTGGAAACCCAGATTAACCTGTTGAAACAATGCATACACAAATGTATAAACTTCATCTTAAATAAAAAGTTACTATTTGTCATTATTTTCTATCAGTTATAAACCTGGCTTCATTATAGACATTCTTGGTAGTCATGTTTTCATTAATTAAAAAAACTTAAAATCTACCTTTGTGTTCTTTATGTTCTTTGAATATATAAAATAATGCACTTTGAACTTAATATGTTTTGGGGAGCCACCTAGGAAACTAACTACACTCATTTGTGGTATACAAATTTCATAGTTAAAAAAAAAAAATTTCCTTAGCCAAGCAATTCATGAAATGACACAAGAACACTTTTTTTTTCTTTCACAAATACCATGTAACATGGTAATACTGCAAGATATGGCCAAATTTTTTAAATTATAAAACTTAAAGAGCAAATTATTTTAAGACAGATTATGTCCTGAACTCTAAACACAGATGTGGCATATTTATATGCCATATAAATAGCACCTCTGACCTCATGTTATTGGTTGACTCTTACCTGCTATATAAAAGTAAAATCCAAATTAAATATTGTGCCAATCCAGGACCCATGGACAGGATTTGTCAGCTGTGTAAAAACTTCTACCCAAGTACCTTATCAGTACACTGATGCATATTTGTTGAGCTTCATTTACAAGACTGTCAGAAAACTAAATGTATTTTCACAGCACCTTCCAAATTTTTAATCGAGCAACATCTAATGAAGTCAAAAGGCAAATTTTTGTTTCTTTTCCACTTCCTTTTCTCCCAGTAGGATATTTATGAAGATAGCAAAGAAGATGACTCACACCTTAGTGGTACAGAAAAGGGATATCTTTAATCCACATATTACCACATGAAAAGTTCAAGTGCCATTCTTTGCTTCAAGGGGAACTTGAAGAAGGGATTTGTTTTATTACAGGGTCTACTAATACCAACTCTAAATCCCCATCCTTTCACAGGAAAGTGTATAAAATCCCTCTTCCATTTGTGAAAAGGAGACTCTCACAATACTGATGTACAAAGTGACATTTATTGACATTAAAAGCCTCATCAGTTATTTCTCAGCACTCTTTATTCTTTTTGCAGAGAGGTTCATTGTGCTGCTTGGCATGAAGGGAAACTGGCACTCTTTGATTTAGCAAAGTCTAGCCTGAAATCAGTGCTCCAAATCGTTTCTTTAAAGCTGGGCATTTTCCAAATATTGGATTGAGTCCTGTGAGTGTCTACATGGTGAAGAAATGAGTTTGATACAATAGAGTCATACAGATTTTTAAAGACATTCTGCTTTGCACTTAAATTATTGATATTGCATCTGCAGTAGAGCCCAGGGTAGTCTGCAGGGCGTTAAAAATCTCTCTCTTATCAATGTGGGCTACTTTACAGTCCTTATCCTGGGAAACAGTGACTACATAATTTCTCAATCATTTTCTCAGCCTTATACTTAACCAATCTTTTTAAAAAGCAAGTAGTGAACAATTTATTGTCTTCATTGTTTAAACATCAGGAGAGCTTCATATTTAGTGCCTACACTTATAAGCAGGTCTCAAATAGAGATTTTTCAAGGCCAGTTCAGGAGATAATTGGTTTAATTTAGATATTTGTCTTATACTTCCATGTCCAGACATTACACATTAGAGATAGAAATAATGATATAGCTCTTACCCTCAAGGAGCTCATAGTCTAAGAAAAACAAGATATTAACACTGGACAACAATCACAACAGTTCTTGATAAGTACTGTGAGAGAAATATTCTATTCACAGGATAACTTTCAAAGGTGGAAAAAGACATCAATCCCACCTGACTGGAGATGAACACAGAGAGGAGAACAAACTCCAAGTCATCTCTATCCTAGAGTCTCCTTAGGGAGATTATCCACCATTAAACCAATCATTGAAGGGGTTTAAACAGGTCTGTCTGGATTTTTTTAAGTAATCACTCTAGTCGCAGAATGGTAAATGGATTGAAATCCCAACTTCTCTTTCAATTAATGAAACTGTATATCTATGTGTAGTTTTGACAACAATTAAAAACATATTTCTTTTTTGATGTGTCCCACTAAATATGGCCAGTATGGCTAGGATCACAGGTCTTATTAATTCTTATATGGGGCTCTGAAATTTGTAAAATGTAGAGTTTTTGGAAAAATAAAGAATTAAGCATTTATAAAATATTACAGAAAAATATGGTATCAAAATATACTATACTATATTACATACTAGTATATCCTGGAGGAGGGCATGGCAACCCATTCTCATGTTCTTGCCTTGAAAATCCCCATGGACAAAGGAGTCTGGCAGGCTACAGTACATGGGATCACTAAGAGTCAGACACAACTGAACAACTAAACACAGCACATACTCGTATATATTATACACTGGTATATATATAGTATATACTATCCCACTATATGGAGAAAGCAATGGCACCCCACTCCAGTACTCTTGCCTGGAAAATCCCATGGATGGAGGAGCCTGGTCGGCTGCAGTCCATGGGATCGCTGAGAGTCGGACACGACTGAAGTGATTTAGCAGTAGCAGCAGCAGCATCCCACTATATACATAGTAGTTATTTGGTATAGTGAAAGTCACTCAGTTGTGTCCGATTGTTTGCGAGCCCATGGACTATACAGTGCATGGAATTCTCCAGGCCAAAATACTGGAGTGGGTAACCTTTTCCTTCTCTAGAGGATCTTCCCAACCGAGGGATTGAACCCAGATGTCCCACATTGCAGACAGATTCTTTACAGCTGAACCACAAGGGAAACCCAAGAATACTGGAGTAGGTAGCCTATTTGTTCTCCAGCAGATCATTCTGGTCTAGGAATTGAACCAGGGTCTCCTGCATTGCAGGTGGATTTTTTTAACAACTGATCTATCATGGAAGCCCTGATTTGGTAGTTGCTTCAACATAAGAGATAGATCTTAAAGTATTAAATATGTGGTTCAAGGACTGATCAATAAAAATAATAGAATTTGTATAAGCTTATAGATTTTTGGAAATAATACGTAACATTAAAGTTGTACTTTATATTTTGAAATCTTCTTCAATCCTGTAATTTAAATTAAATCTAATGCTTAGCAATATTTAATAATTATATATTTTATGTTTATACATTAATTATGCATATGACTTTTTTTCTTGAAACATTGTAATTATAAATAATAGTGTTTTATTGCATGTGTTCCTTGGTGTTATATACTGTTCTGCAAATGTAAGTTTAAGAAAAATGTAAGTTTATGTAAAATATTTTTTAGAAAAAATATCATTTATTTTCTTAAAGTACTTAAATTTATGAAAGATGAAATATAAACATCTAAAATATTTCATTTACACTTCCTTTAAGGCACTTACCAGCAAAAGAAAAGGTTCCCATTTTACTTATATATGTATATCACTCTTCTGAAACCCTGTTGGTCATATAGTTTGGACACTTCATTCTGATTTTTTTTCTCCTTTATAACACACAAATTATGCTTTTTCATCACTTTGTCACTTACACTTTTTTTCCAAAGTGTAATCCTATTTAATATATTTGAAATAAATATTTTAAAATCATAAATTATGATTAAAATGTATTTCCCTGCCTTCCATAGGAGTAAGTTAAAGATTAAACAAAAGACACAAAAATTCCAAAATTAATAATTTAAAAAATCACTAACATGAGCTTTCATTGACTACACTAAAGGCTTTGAGTGTGTGAATCACAAAAAATTGTGGAAAATTCTTAAAGAGATGGGAATATCAGACTACCTTACCTGTCTCCTGTGAAAACTGTATGCAGCACAAGAAGCAACAGTTAGAACTGGACATGGAACAACGGACTGGTTCCAAATTGGGAAAGGAGCACATCAGGGCTATATTTTGTCACCTTGTTTATTTAACTTATATGCAGAGTGCATCATGCAAAATGCTGGGCTGGATGAATAACAAGCTGGAATAGAGATTTGTGGGACGAATATCAACAATGAGATATGCAGATGATACTACCTAGTGACAGAAAGCAAAGAGGAACAAAAGAGCCTCTTTATGAAGGTGAAAGAAGAGAGTGAAAAAGTTGGCTTAAAACTCAAATTCAGGAAACTAAGATCATGCCATCCAGTCCCATCACTTCATGGCAAATAGATGGGGAAACAATGGATACAGTGACAGATATTATTTTCTTGGGCTCCAAAATCACTGTAGACAGTGACTGCAGCCATGAAATTAAAAGACACTTGCTCCTTGGAAGGAAAACTATGACAAATGTTGATGGCATATTAAAAAGCAGAGGCATCACTTTGCCAACAAAGATCTGTATAGTCAAAGCTATGGTTTTTCTGGCAGTCATGTACAGATGTGACAGGTGGACTATAAAGAAGGATGAGTGTTGAAGAATTGATGATTTCAAATTGTGGTGCTGGAGAAGACTCTTGAGAGTCCCTTGGACTGCAAGGAGATCAAATCAATAAATCCTAACGGAAATCAGTCCTGAATATTCTTTGGAATATTCACACATTCTTCGTAACTGTATGTCATAAAGATATAAAATACACCAGACTTTAAAACATTCATTTTTTTGTCACTTGGAATATACCATTGTCCAGTGCAATCATTCTTTACCTCTCTGCATTGCACTCACAAATACTGGATGCTGAAGCTGAAACTCCAATACTTTGGCCGCCTGATGTAAAGAGCTGATTCATTGGAAAAGACCCTGCTGCTGAGAAAGACTGAGGGTAGGAAAGAAGGAGGAGACAGAGGATGAGACAGTTGGATAGCATCTTTGACATAATAGACATGAGTTGGAACAAACTCCAAGAGATAGTGAAGGACAAGGAAGCTCAGTGTGTTGCAGTCCATGGTGTCATAAAGAGTTGGACACGACTTAGTGACTGATCAACAAGTTTCAATTCTATGAAGTGGTGTAGAATTTGCACAAAGTGTAAAGATCTTTCATCAGCTTACTTAGTTTTAAAACAATCACATATAATAAATTGTCATTAGCTACATTCTGCATATTAAAAAAAAATTAAAACTCCAGTTATAAAGAGATTGAGACTTGTTCATGATCACTATTAGGAAGTAGCGAATTTGGAGACTGAATACAAACTTAAACCTTTGACTTCAGAGCTAATCCACATTCTTCGTAACTGTATGTCAGAAAGATATAAAATATACCAGACTTTAAAACATTCATTTTTTTGTCACTTGGAATATATCATTGTCCAGTGCAATCATTCTTTACCTCTCTGTATTGCACTCAAAAATACTGGATCTACTAAGACAAATCCCAGAGTATAGCACTCAGTGGTAAAAATGATGCCCTTGAAAAACTTGGTAACAATAAAAGGTCTTAAAAAGGCCTAAACTGCAGTAACTCAATATCTATTCATTACTAAGCAGCTATTATTGCATTTGGCTTCCTTAAAGTTAATTGCATATATATGTTAGCTCTCGTTCAGCTAAAATAGTGAACTAATGGAATAAATACATGTGAGCATAAAGAAATATCTTATAAACCCAACATAAAACTTTACATTTAGCTGTTATATAGTTTTGCATTAGTTAAAAGATATACCCTAAAATATAATTTTTTTCTGAATATTTCTCATTCACAGTTGTTTAATTCTTTGTAAAGATAAGAAATAAAAAGGAGAAAAAAAGTAATTTTCATACTCCTAGTATAAAAATTGGCTTTTTATTTTATAAGATTTTTCTGGACTAAATAAAATTGTAAAAAAACAAAACCCCCACTGCTCAATTAGATTGCTATAAGATGTATCAGTTCAGTTCAGTTCAGTTGCTCAGTCGTGTCCAACTCTTTGCAACCCCATGAATTGCAACACGCCAGGCCTCCCTGGTCATCACCATCTCCCAGAGTTCACTCAGACTCATGTCCGTCGAGTCTGTGTTGCCATCCAGCCATCTCATCCTCGGTCGTCCCCTTCTTCTCCTGCCCCCAATCCCTCCCAGCATCAGAGTCTTTTCCAATGAGTCAACTCTTCACATGAGGTGGCCAAAGTCCTGGAGTTTCAGCTTTAGCATCATTCCTTCCAAAGAAATCCCAGGGTTGATCTCCTTNGGCTCCCCCGTCCCTGGGATTCTCCAGGCAAGAACACTGGAGTGGGTTGCCATTTCCTTCTCCAATTAAGATGTGTATACCTTAGTGTAAAAGCATACCTCAGTAAAAGAATAAAACAAAATAAGGCCCAGAGAGGGTTAAGATGATTGCAAATGTGTGCCAAGACCAAGCTCAGGCTTCCTGATGCCCCATTCACTGTCCTCAACCCTACCCCACTGCATTTTTGCTACTATAGCAAAATGCTCTTATAGCCTATGGGTCAGCTTTGATCAAGATTGGAGCCCACAGCACATGACACCTGAGGTCAAGGAAAGTCAGTTCAGTGTGAGCTGGAGTTAGAAACTGGAGGGTATTTATACTGAGCAATGCTCAATGATCAGTAATAATAATAATATCATCATAGCAATAGTAATAGCTAAACATTTATTGAGCCCTTACTATATGCTAGGCATTATTTTAAATGTATTAAATCCTTACAACATTTTTCTTCATGGTATAAGTGAAAGTGAAGTCGCTCAGTAGTGTCCAACTCTTTGCGACCCCATGGACTATAGGCTACCAAGCTCCTCTGTCCATGGGATTTTCCAGGCAACAGTACTGGAGTGGATTGCCACTCTTTATGGTATACACCATTATTAATCCATATTTTACAGGTGAAAGAAATAGGCCCACATTTAAAAACCTGTCCAAAAGTTCACAACTGGAAAGTTTCAAAGCTGCCATTTGGACCCAGGCAATCTGGTTCCAGAATCCACGCTCCTCACAGCATAGACTGCCCCGTACTGAAGCACCTGCAGCTGGCAGGCTCGGCTTGAACAGGCACCCACCATCCCACAGAGGAGACGTCTGACATGTGGCCAGAGATGCAGATGAGCATTGACACCACACGTTTCCACCTAGATTCGTTAAAAGTAGTGCACCTATTGCATCTTGGATCATACGTGTTACAACGCAGAGAGGGAATTTACACAGAGATGGAACTACTATGACCTTGGCCATCTTGGCCCACACTCAGGAACAACTGAAACTCAGGTGCTGACTGCATGAACAAGCAGAGAAATGCAAATTAAAACTACAACGTGCTAGCAGTATACAACCACCACAATGTCTAGAAGTTTAGGAAGACAGATAATATGGAATACCATCAAGGATGGGGAAGAACTACAATTCTCACATATGGCTGGTGGGGTAAAAATTAATACAACTACTTAGGACAGCTGTTTGACAGTGTATTAGATGGCTCTGGCTGCCGTAACAAAATGCCACAGACTGGGTGCCTTAAAGGAAGATGGAACTACCTATGACCTTGTTTATTTTCTCACACAGTTGTGGAGTCGGGAAGTCTAAGATCAAGGTGGTGGCCTGTTCAGTTTCTGGTGCAAATGGCCACCTTCTTGCTGTGTCCTTACGCGGCAGAGTGGCAGAGTGCTCTGGTGGCCCTTCTCATAAGGACACTATCCCCAAAAAATCAGTGTTGCACTTTATGACCTTACTTAACCTGATTACTTCCTTACTCCGCATACAGACAGGCTGAGCACTTCAACACTTGAATTTTGGAGTGACACAGTTTCAGTCTATTGCATTCTGCTCTCAGCCCCCCAGATTAATTTCCTTCTTTCATGCAATGTACATTCACTTCATCCCAACAGCCTTGAAAGTCTTAACTCATTCCAGCATTGACTCTACAGTCAAGATATCATCTAAATCAGATATGTGGGAGACTCAAAGTATGATTCATTCTGAGGCAGAATTTCTCTCCAGCTAAGAACCTGTGAAATCAGACAAGTTATGCACTTTTAAGCTATGATGGTGGTACAGGCATAGGATAGGTGATCACATTCCAAACAGGAGAAACTGGAAGGAAGAAAGGAGTGATGGGTCGCAAGCAAGCCCAAAACCCAGAAAGGCAAAATTCCACTGGATCTTAAGGCTCAGGAAAAATCACCTTTGTCTGGATACTCTGCCCTCCAGGCCCACTGGGGTGGCAGCATCACCCCTCACTGCTCTGCGGGGCAGCCTGCCCCTTCGGCTCTCTGGAGTGGCCCTGTCCAAGCTGCTTACTGCTTTGGTCCCACCCCACTGGCTTGGGGCAGGGTCATCCTGGCCCACTGAAACCAGAGTGGCAGGCCCATCCTTTGCGTGAACAGCCATACCCTGGGGGCAGCGGTAGGAGTAAGGACCTGTGCCCTGATGATCTCTAAATCACCTTCAGTATCCTTTGCCCCTTTCCTTGTGGAACAGGACATGTTAACAGCTGAATAGCTTTATGGTCCCATCTTACAGAATCCAAGAAGTCCAATAGTGTTCCTTTATCTTTCCCTGATTTACCTGTACTTCAAACTGGCAGTGTCCCTGCTGGTATACCCCCCTCTCTATTGATGCCTTCTGCTGTGAGATGGTTGATTAAGTCCAAGAGCCCTACTCTTTATCTCTTAATCAAATGATTGTTCAGTAGCACTTTTGGTATTCTCTCCAAATCAACCTTTCTCACTTTTTTGTAATATGGATAGCCTGAGAATTTCCCAGACCTTCACATTAAGGTTAAACGAGGTCACAAGGGCAGAGCTCTGATGCAATAGAATTAGTGTCCTTTTAAGAAGAGACTCCAGAGAGCTTGCTCATTCTTTCCCCCTTGCCACACAAGGACACAGTGAGAAGGTGTCTATCTGCAAACTCAAAGAGAGACCAACTCAGTTGGCACTTTGATCTTGGACTTTCAGCTTTAGAACTGTGAGCAAATACATTTCTATTGTTTAAGCTATCTGGTTTCTGGCATTTTGTTACAGCAGCCCTTGCAGACTAATATAGGCAGTGTCTACTAAAAGTGATCATACGTCAACCCTATGACTCAGTGACTCAACTGCTAGGTTTAAATCCAGAAGAAATGAGTACACATGCACACCAAAAGACATGGACGAGAATGTCCATAGCAGTAGTATTTGTAATATTCCCAACCTGGCAGTAGCTCAACTGTCCATCAGCAGTAGAATATACAGTAAATACAGCATGTTCATAAAATGGAATATGACATGGTAGAAAAAAAAGAACAGATTATAACTATATATATACAGAAATAATGATGAAGGAAAGATTCAAAAATGAGAAAGCATATATCCTATGATACTATTTACATAAGGCTCAAAGCAATACTGTTTTGTTTTTTTTTTTTGACCTGAGTGCTGTTCCACAGGTATGTTTGCTCTGAAAGTTCATTACTCTGTACACTTATAATTTGTCTATTTTCTTCATATATGTTACATGCCAACAAAAAGCTTGCATAAAAATAGTCACCCATTAAAAATGTTATACCATTCTAATAATGGAGAATGAGTTGATATACTGTGTGGTGTGAGGATAATGTGATCTGCTGACTGTGACTGACTGATCAGTGATGTCACAGCGGCTCAGCCCACAAAAAGGACCGGGTGGTAGCAATCACAGTGGGCAATTTCTGGAAAGTCCTGGGATAGTACACTAGAGACACATTATGGTATCCTTTGGTTGTGTAACCTTCAGTTTAAGCAGGTAACAGCTCTTTAAAACACTTAACTTCAATTGCACAAACACATGTATCTTCTGTATTAAAGTATCTTTTAAAAATCATTTTATACTTCTGGAGGTAAGATAAGTAAACTCTGAAAATGCCAAGTCATAATGGGTCAGTCTATGGTGTCCTTGGTCATGGATTCTCCATTGTACTTTGTTGAATAAATCATTTTTCTTGCCAGTGTCTCAATGTCCGCTTTGGATATCTGAAGCCTAGGCTATGAATGGAAAATTTTAGGGGGATAACTTACTTTTCTGGTAGCTTCCCTTCTTTCTCTGCTAGAAGGTCAGAAGACCTAGAAAGGATCTCATGGCTATAAATTTTGGGCCCAGCTATGATGGACCAAAGGGCAGAACCTGAGGCACTCTTAAGAGATTCTGAGATGGCAGGGAGTCTAGAGGGAACTTAGGGCTCCCTCCAGCCAGGGGAAGGCATGGCTGCCAGAGCCGAGACTGTATCTGTGACAGTCTCCCCAGCGGAGGCAGGTGTCTCTCTGCAGAGACGTATCACCTTCCTTGTGCCCACCCCAGGGGATCCTGGCATCCCAGCCTCTGCTCCTTTAGACTCCTCCCAGGCATTTAAGTATGACTCTCTTTTCTTCTCATGAGGATACTTTCTGATGAAAAGCCCCCAAGGTCCATGGGCCCAGAGTAGCCATGACAGAGTTTAGCTTCTCTTTTCCCACCAGACACACCCATCTACACACCCGGCACGGGGATCTCAGAACACTCACCTGGGGTGTCATCCCATGGCAGATGTACACAATAGGGACATTTTCTGCCTCTGGACCCTGATCAAGACACAAATCAGTCTTCAGGGAGTTCTGCAACTGAACACCAGAGGAGAGGCAGTCACACAAAAGAAACAGAGAAATAAAAGCGTTAAATCAGGAGAAACAAGCATTCCACTGAGACAGGCTCTGCTTCCATAGTCAACTCTGCCTCCAGTCAACCCTGAAAACTACAGAAATCAGCAAGTACCAACAAATACCAAGAAACCAACAGTGTTGGCCTTGCATTAAAGGTGCTGAAGGCAGAGCAGCCTCCTCTGAAGGACAAGAACTTGGATGGGAGCTGGATTTTGGGAGCTGAGAGGTTCTAGGTAAAAATATGACACACACACACGCGCACACACAAGATGGTACTACATTTCTCATCCTCGCCTTTTGCACAAGGGTGGCAGCTTGTGAATCACGTGGCCCTGCTTACGTGCCACAGCTGAGGAGACCAGGGCAGGCACCAACTCAGATTAGAATGAATTGACAATTCTCTTTCCTCCTCTCTTCCCATCCTTCTCTTTGTGGAATGTGACAATCTCATCATCCTCTTATTCTGCCCTAGGAATCCTGATGAGAGACCAAACACCATGCTCAGTGGGTACTGGCCACTCAGATTGTGGGGCCATTTAGATCGGGTATTGTGCAAACAGAGAAATCCAGCTGTGATGCAGGGGGGATGAAGCAGGAGGCAGATGGATTTAGAGACAAGAGATGATCCTGCCCCCACTGTGGTTTTCGTGGCTTCCCAACACGAGTGCCTGGGTCCAGCTGTACTTCAGTTCCTGGGCCTGTAAGAGAGCTATGGTATCTTTACCCACCTAAACTGAAGCTAGCTTACACAGCTCTTTTTAGTGATCAAAGCACTTTATTTACAACTGGAGCCTGGAGATGGGGATCCAGGGGAGACCAGGGCAATGGGCCACGGGTGGGTCATCTATCCAGGGAGGGCCAGAGGCAGACAGCAGCTAAGTTTTTGTAGTCTTCATGGATGTGGTAGGAGTGCAGTGAACCCAATTAACAAGTGTGAAGCACAGCAGATAACTGGAGGCCCACACTTGATCTATGAACATCCTGTTCTTGACAGAGGACGAAGAACAGAGTCAAATTCTTTTCTTTTGAGCTCCCTTTCCCTTACTGGGTGACAGCAGCTCAGTCTCAAACTTGCAGTTCAGAGGTTCTGAAGAAATATGAACATGTGTCAGCTCCCTAGGCAGGGCCCCAGAAGCACCCATGCAGCACAAAATCCTCTATCATAAACCAACTACCTGACTGACCTGTGTGGGAGGAGTATATGCAAATACACCCTGGACTCCTCCCACGGCCCACAGAGGGT
The DNA here is from genome assembly GCA_006410875.1 of Neotragus pygmaeus. NCBI lineage: Eukaryota > Metazoa > Chordata > Mammalia > Artiodactyla > Bovidae > Neotragus > Neotragus pygmaeus. The sequence goes on from SJYV01019494.1 coordinate 377,285, forward strand.
TGTCTGTCACTTCTGAAGCCATGATTCATTAGTGAGACCTGCATAAAGTTCCAGAAAGCCCTGGTGTCAGACATGGTTCTCCTGTGGGCCCCCAAAGCTGGCCTCTGAATGAAGGTGGGTGGTGACTTTTGATAAAATCCTCTTTGATTCAGTGTCATCCATCCCCCATTAAGCAGATTGTCTGTTGAGGAAGTTGGGAGAGACAGGCTGAGATGAAATCCTGGCTCTAGCTGTTTGGTCTTGGGCAAAGCAACATAACTCCTTGTCTGTTTCCTTCTCTCTCTCTCAAATACAGATAATTATAGTGCCAACCTCATACATTTGTGGATTAACTGAAATAATCTCTGCAAGTGCTTAGTACAGGGCCTGACAAATAGCAAAAGTGCAATTAACTGTTAGGTGCTATTATTACTGCTATAACTATCCTGAAAGTCAGTCAGGGAAGTTAGCGTTTATGACTGCATCTATGTGCCAGGTTCCAGGTGAAGGGCTTTCCATGCATTATCCCACCTAATCCTCAAAATTACTCAGCCAGGTTGGTGACGTTAACTCTCTTAAGGGTGCAGGAAGTTATGTTGCAGCAAGAAGCTCTGCCTCACCTCTCGGTCTGTAATGCTGTTCCCACTGCATGGGCCCTCTGCTTTGGCCTTCTCTTTTCCCTGACTGAGCCCGCCTCCTCCTGTGGTTCTCAGCCTCTCTGTCACTCTGGAAGCCTTTCCTGACTTGCACCTGGGTGTGAGGCCACCAGACCTCCATTCCTCTGAGCGCAGCACTTACACACTGTGTTCTCGTCACTTCCCTAATTGCCTGGCTCCTCTATCAGTCACCAGACTAGGTCGAAGGCTTTCTCACTGCCTGTGACACAGGACAGCCCTGGCACATATTAGGCAGTAAGTACATATGGGATGAATGAATGAAGAAAATGAGTAATGAATGAATGGCCTCATAGTTGGAAAAATGGCAGAGCTGGAGTCTGTCTCCAAAGCCCACGCTCTTTCCATCATCAAATGGTGACAATCCTGAGACTGTGAAAAATGTCCCATGAAGTGTTATGACTCTAATCTTTAAGGTTTTACAAACTGCCAGGGTTACACAGTGATTAAGTAGCAAAGCTAACTTTCAGAAGCAGGCATGTCTGTTTGTGGATGCTATTCCATGTCTCCTGTCAGCACCAGAGCTGGGATTATTCAAAGCCATGCTGTCTCCCAGGCCTGAAGCTCAGTAATCCTGGGGGAGGCCCATGATCCTTCTGCCTGCCAGAGGCATTAATGAGACCTTTTACTAGATTAATGGTCTGAGTTTCCTGACATCAGACTTGACAGCGGCCTGAGAGTTCCGGGGAATTATTTGATCTGAGCAATGAAGTTTAGGCATGAGTTGGAAGGGGAAAAAAAAACATCTTCACCGAGGAGACATCTGGTCTCTCCACTTCAGAATAAAAGTAATCTCCAGGAAAAAAGAGTCAGCTCCACAAACCATCTTGCTCTTGACTGCATCCTGCCTCAACGATCGTCCTTACTGCCCTTATTGAGTTCATTATGCTCCTGGACAAGCAAGTGTCTCTGCTCATGTTAGAGCGCAGCCCGTGGAGGAGGCAGGAGAGAGGGGCTCCAGCTGAGCCCTGAACAGTAGCCGGCGAATGCACATGCGCAGGGTCACAGATGTCCGCCAGTCCCAGGAATGGCTGACACAGCTCAGCCCTCCGGAGTGGTGGGTTTTCAGCATGACAGAGTGAAAACAGCCCCCACTGTGGACTCAGCCAGATCTAGATCGCAACGTGGATATGCCACTTACTATTTGACCAACCAAAGGTTTCTGGGTGTGATCTGGGTGAGGGGTCTACAGGGTAAACGTGCTATCTGTGCTCCTAAGATGCGACTCTTTTGCTTACATGACCAGAATGACTTGGGCCCAGACCCAGGATTGCAATGGCTGTGTGCAAGCACCTCCACTGTTATGCCTCTCTGGCTGAGTCTGGCGCATACTTTCAGCTACAGCTGATAGCTTGGTGAGACCATGGATCCAGAAGCTTGCCTTGGCTCTCAGAGGCCTGGGCCAACAGCTTGTCTGGAGCCACAGCAGCGTGTCTGTCCTATTTTGATCCCAGAGTAACCGGGCAGCACACATAACGTGCTGTGGACAGCGTATCAGCTGTGTCCTCAGGACGGTTCTGGGGAGCTGGATGGGGCAGATGGGTCCAGTGTGCTTCCACGGCGAAGGTGGGATCTGGGGCCTCAGGTAACAGCTGAGCAGCGCCAGCTGAGGAGTTTCCTGACATCTGAATTACACCAGCCTGAGAAGGGGAGAGGCAAGAGGCTACTGGGCGGTTCTCTCAGGACATGTCAGCCACAGCACGGGGACTCTCATGGGAAGGCATGACCCCTTCCGATAGTCAGGCCTCCAGGGACAACAGAGGCCCTGCACGGGGGTAGAAAAGGGCAGTTCCTGGGACCCTGGCTCTGTCTCCTTTAGAACCCTAAGATGTGAGCGTTGGCAGGCCCGAGGGAACACTGAAGCTGGCCCTTCAGCAGAATCCTTCCTCTCCAGGCTGAGGCCGTGCCCATTAAGTTCCTACCTCCTGAGGCAGGCCTTGAACTCAGTTCTGGCCACAGGCCATCAGAGGAAGAATTCTTCCATCAAGTTTTCATCCTGGAATATCTAAAAGGTCTGAGGGGATACTCCAAAGGGAGGAATGGGAGTGCTATCAGAAGCTGCTGTTCTAGACTCAGTTTCACTCAGGTTGACGACCTGTGTGAACATGGGTGGTCACTGGGCTTCTTTCTTTCCCCATCTGTAACACACCGGGGGCAGGGAGTGAGCCTAGTAACCCCAGGGGATAGTTACATGGGTAATTTTGAGGGCTTAACTGTCATAGAGAATCTTCATGTGTGCGCTCAGCAAAAACCAGGACAGATATCCAAAAATCAATCAGGTATTTAAAATACCTTAAGAGTTGTAATGTCCTGAGGATATTGGAAGCATGGGGAGAGTTCATCATCTTCAAAGTATTTTAACCTCAGACACAAAATACACTTCTATATCAGAGACTTTCTTCTGCCCATGAGGAGAGCATTATTTTACCCCACTTAATATATGAAGAAACTAAGACCCACAGACATTAAGACACTTGCTCAGGAAGTGGCTGGGTCAAGATTGGAACCGGGTCCATGCGGATCCAAACCCTCTGCTCTGCCTCTCTGTCTTGCTGCCTCTGCTGGGGGAACCACCAATCAATAAGTAGTACTAAAACATCACTCAAAATCCAGTGAATTCTGGAAGGATATGTTTCCCAGATCTGCTTTCTAGGAGGCTCTGCGTGAGTGGAAGACATAGTACCTTGGGTAAAGGAGGCATGTGGGCTGGTCGGTAGAATCTCAGGCACCCCTGCTTGGGAAATAGTTGGGGTTGTCTTGCAGTCTTAACCTAACTGCATGTTTTGCTTTATTAAGCAGCATATTCATGTTTGGGGCCAGAGCTGAATTGCTTAGGATTGTAAGGAGAGACTAAGCACCCCTCTCAAGGGAATGGAGAGGTGTGAGCTATGAACATATAGGCTGCTTCACATGAAGCTCCAGAAACCAGCCTCTTGTCCACAGGTCTACCACAGGTCCCACTTGGGCAGCTGTGTCTGGATGAAAGCCCAAGGGTGGGCTCCTTACCACCCCGTAGGCAATGATGTCCGAGTACATCCTCATTTCTGGATACACGCTGACCAGGTACCACCGGAAGGTCTTGCACTGCAACTGTTTTCTCAGAGCCTTCCTTGCAGTGATGTCCCCGATGTCAATTCCTGAGTCCTGTGCGAGATGCAAACACAGAGATGCAGCCGCCACCGTGGTACAGCTTTTCCCTGAACCTCCCTAACCACAGCTCTGGAGACTGCCAAGCAAAGGCATTACCTGGGAACTTAACTCAGGCATTTCCCCCTGTGACCCTTGGCCCCATAACCATCCCTGTTTGGTCTGCAAAACAGGAGATCAGCATTGATGGGGACTGTTGTCAAAGGCCATTGAAAATCAAGGGACTAAATCTTTAAAAAATACTAAAGAAAAAAAGCTGTAATCTTTGTGCAAGTAAAAGAAATGGAAGAGTATAGTCTGAGTGAGGCTATCATTTTGCTGACAAATGTCTATATAGTCAAAGCTACGGTTTTTCCAGTAGTCATGTATAGATGTAAGAGCTGGACCATAAAGAAGGCTGAGTGCCAAAGAATTGAAGCTTTCAAATTGCGATGCTGGAGGAGACTCTTGAGAGTCCCTTGGACAGCAAGATCAGGCCAGTCAATCCTAAAGGAAATCAGTCCTGAATATTCAGTGGAAGGACTGATGCTGAAGCTCCAGTACTTTGGCCACCTTATGTGAATAGCTGACTCATTAGAAAAGATCCTGAGGCTGGGGAAGATTGAGGGCAGGAGAGAAGGGGGCGATAGAGGAAGAGATGATTGGATAGCATCACTGACTCAATGGACATGAGTTTGAGCAAACTCCGGGAGATAGTAAAGGAGAGGGAAGCCTGGCATGCTGCAGCCCATGGGGTTGCAAAGAGTTGGACATGACCGAGCAACTGAACCAACAACACGGTTACCTCTATCTCAAGAGACAAGATGAGAGATTCTGAACTGTGTGGGGAGAGGAAGGGGAAAGGAAAAGAGTTGAAGATGAAATACTGCTAATTCTAATACTATTCCTAGTGATCAGGGCAGCTAAGGCTTACATAACACAATGTGACAGGCTTTGTTCCATATGAAACAGACACATTTATTTTTATATTTTACTTATATTTAATTTTTGGAGAAGGCAATGGCACCCCACTCCAGTACTCTTGCCTGGAAAACCCCATGGACAGAGGAGCCTGGNAAATAATTTAAAAATAGAATAAAATAAAAATTGTTAGAAATAGGAAAGTAATGGAACTTCCCTGGTGGTCTGGTGATTAGGATGCCAAACTTTTGCTGCAGGAGGCATGGTTCAATCACTGGTTGGGAACTAAGATCCCGCATGCTATGCGATGCAGCAAAAATAAAGTAAAATAAGAAAGCAATCTAGAAGAAGTACAGTGGTAATAAATAAGAAAACTATTCAATCTTTTAATCAAATCTAAGTATATTAAAGATCAGTGAGATTTTCATTTTCTCCTATTAAATTAACAAAGAATTTGTAAAATACTAATGCTCATGCTGATGAAGATATAATGAGAAAGATATTTTATATGCCATAAGAGACTAACAAAAGAATTTGTTGATATCAATCAAGGATCTTAAATATATCTTAACCTGTGGTTCAGTCATTTGACTTTCAAGAATTTGTTCCATAAGGAAAAGAGAAATGAACAGAGCATATTTATAATAGTGAAAAATTGGAGATGGTCTCAGTGGACAGTCTTCAGAGCCAAAGCAGAATCTGTACAAAAATTATATGTTCTGCCAATCTTACATTTCAGAACAAATGAAACAAAGGAATATTGGGGAAATTTTTACCAGATTGCATTTTTAAAATATATGGATTACCAATTATTCAGAATACTGAAATTGCTAATTATAGAAATATTGCTGGACCTTTTAAAAAAATCTACTGGCTCTAATGGATTTTCTAGAGTGAATTCATGTANAAATGAAACAAAGGAATATTGGGGAAATTTTTACCAGATTGCATTTTTAAAATATATGGATTACCAATTATTCAGAATACTGAAATTGCTAATTATAGAAATATTGCTGGACCTTTTAAAAAAATCTACTGGCTCTAATGGATTTTCTAGAGTGAATTCATGTATAATTTAAGGAAGTGAAGAAAATATTGGTTAGTTTTAAAATAGTTTGACAGCTTTTCTAGAAATCAGTATCAAAATTTAAGAAGGTGAAGGATTTTCTATTTAATCTCTTCTTAATAATCTAAATGGTTAGGTTGATTAATACCTTTGGGCAGAAGGGAAACAATATAAGTTCTATTTAATTTATGGATTATTATATCAATTCATCTTCATGTCCCTCTGCTACTTTGGAAATTTTCTTCTTTCTTCTCTCTTTTCAAAGAGCATACTCTGTAAATTCAAAAGCCAAGGAGACTGTTGTGTTTTCTGTCTATACAAGCATATCATGAGTTAAAGAATCATTGAAGATTGCTTTTTCTTACAATAAAGAGGGAATAAAATATAAAGAAAAGAAAAGAAAACATAAACTAACAACTGAATAGCTTTAACCAGCATTATTTCTATGGATGTTTTTGGTTGAGTGCAGTATGCTTATTTTATATATTATCAGCTTGAATAAAAGGAATTCTTATATAATTGAAAAAGAACTAAGTATTTTCTCTCAAAATGACAGATTCATAGATTATGCAACAAAGAAATAGCAGTAGTTGTGGAAGTCTGAAATACAATATTTAATGTGTTTCCTAGAAGATGAAGTGATGTTAAATGATAACTCTACCTATAGTTAATTGCTTTTTTCTGAAATTCTCTCTCTGATTTGCCCCCATGTTAGGACATTATAACTAGTGACTCAGATGGTAAAGAATCTGCCTGCAGTGCAGGAGACCTGGGTTTGATGGCTGGGTTGGGAAAATTAGCTGGAGAAGGAAATGGCAACCTACTCCAGTGCTCTTGCATGGAGAATCCTTTGGACAGAGGAGCCTAATGGGCTATATAGCCCATGGGGTTGCAAAGAGTCGGACTTGGCTGAGCAACAATAACAATTTCTACTTCCACTTAGGACATTAATAAAGTAGACTTTACATACTAATTTCTGTGACAGTGTCTGTGATTGGCTTGCTCTGTTCACTAATAATTAAAATGGCACCCATTCTGTTCCCAAAGGGATCAGTTAATTTGTTCTGCCTCCATTACCATAGATTGTGCCATTTATCCCAGTCAGCCATTCTACAGTCAGCATCACTGATCACAGGAGGAATTGGATCAGAGAAGAAGATGAAATGAACAGGAGAGGAAAAATCTCTCAAAGCATCATGCATTTCCCATCAGCAAAGATGGTTTTATTATTCAGAGGACAGAGCTCGCTTATGTCTTCCCACATGTTTGGGGCTTCCCAGGTGGAGCTACTGGTAAGGAACCTGCCCACAAATGCAGGAGACATAAGAGACTGGGGTCCGATCCTTTGGTCAGGAAGATCCCCTGGAGGAGGAAAGGCAACCCATTCCAGTATTCTTGCCTGGAGAATCCCATGGACAGAAGAGCTTGGCGGGCTCCAGTCCATAGGGTTGCAGAGTTGGGCACGACTGAAGTGACTTAGCAGCAGCAGCAACTCCCTTTTGTCTACTCCCAGTGTAGGTTGTTTCAGTCAACCCAAGGTACCTGCATAGTATCCCCAAAAAATGCTTCTTGAATAAAACTTTGCAATTCCATTTTGAAATTTCTTTCATATTTATGTCAAAACTCAGACACTGTGTTGATAGAAATGATTCAGACTCTGGAGATTTGGGTTATGGTCATTTACACAGTAGATAAACCAAGAATCATGCTAAGAAGCTTTTGATTCAACAGTAGCAATGCTGCAATTCCTTTCACATCTCCCCACAAAGAAGGGAGATAGGATTCCAGGTCATCTCCAGTCCCACAAAGCGAGTCATGCAAAGCATCGTCTGAAGTATCTAGGGAAAGGTACCTACTGGTCCACTTTCCCTCTCTGAACCACACACAGATTAAAAAAAATTTTTTTAACTGAATGAAAGATTCTTTAAATCCTATAGTTCTTTAAAATTTTCAGGTATAATCCCATAATAACACTCCCCCACCCCTATGCTAAGTTGCTTCAGTTGTGTCCGACTCTGTGCAACCCCATAGACAGCAGCCCATCAGGCTCTGCTGTCCCTGGGATTCTCCAGGCAAGAACACTGGAGTGGGTTGCCATTTCCTTCTCCAATGCATAAAAGTGAAAAGTAAAAGTGAAGTCACTGAGTCGTGTCCAACTCTCAGCGACCCCATGGACTGCAGCCTACCAGGCTCCTCCGTCCATGGGATTTTCCAGGCAAGAATACTGGAGTGGGGTGCCATTGCCTTCTCCACCCCACCCCTATATCACCCCTCATTCCTTCTCTCTCCCTACTTATGACCACTAGTTTGTTCTCTATATTTATGAGTCTGCCTCTTTATTATTTTATTCACTAGTTTGTTGTTTTTCTTAGATTCCATGTGTAAGTGATATCATACAGTATTTGTCATTCCCTGTCTAACTTATTTCATTTAACATAAAGCCCTTGAAGTCCATCTCTGTTGCTTCAGATGGCAAAGTTTCATGCTTTGTTATGCTTGAATAGTATTCCACTGTGTGTGTATGTGTTTATCTGTCACTTTTTCTTTATCCTTTCATTTGTTGACAGACATTTAGGTTGCTTTCATGCCTTGGTAATTGTAAATAATGCTGAGATGAACACTGGGGTGCAAGTATCCTTTTGAATTAGTGGTTTTGTCTCTTTTGGATGTCTGTCCAGGAGTGGAATTGCTGGGACAGATGTTAGTTCTGTTTTTTAGTTAGTTTTTTTTTTTTTTTTTGAGAAACCTCCATACCATTTTCCACAGTGGCTGCACCAATTTGCATTCCCACCAATAGTGTACTAGGGTTCTCTTTTCTACCCATCCTTACCAGCATTCCTTATTTGTGTTCTTTGTGATGATAGCCATTCTGACAAGTGTGAGATGATACCTCATTATCATTCTGATTTGTATTTCCATGATGGTTATCTTTTCATGTGACTGTTGGCCATCTGCATATCCTCTTCGGAAAAAATGTCCATTTATTTCTTCATCCCATTTTTAATTGGGTTGTTTATTTTTTGAAGTTGAGTTTTATTGACTGTTTACAGTTGGATATTAACCCCTTATTGGTCATATCATTTGCATGATATCATATCATCTTCTCCCTTTCAGTAGGTTGTGTTTTCATTTTGTCAGTGGTTTCCTTTGCTGTGCAAAAGCTTTTAAGACCATATTTGACAAACCCACACTTCTCATGCTAAAAGCCTTTCCTCTAAGATCAGGAACAAGACAAGGATGTCCAGTCTTGCCACTTTTACTCAACATAGTTTTGGAAGTCACAGCCATAACAATTAGAGAACAAAAAAGAAATAAAAGAAATCCAAATTGGAAAAGAAGTAGTTTGCAGATGGTATGGTACTATACATAGAAAATGCTAAAGATATGANTTTCACCTTTCACTTTCATGCACTGGAGAAGGAAATGGCAGCCCACTCCAGTGTTCTTGCCTGGAGAATTCCAGCGACGGGGGAGCCTGGTGGGCTGCCATCTATGGGGTTGCACAGAGTCAGACACGACTGAAGTGACTTAGCGATAGCAATAGCATGGTCCTATTTAAACTCATGAGGGAGGACAATATAACCCTCATTTTACAGATGCAGGAGGTTCAGTGACTCCTGGGTGACTTGCCTAAATCCCACAGCTAGTAAGTGATGGAGTTGAACCCAATCAGCCTGGGTCTGGAGTTTGTGCTTTAAAATTTACAGGGCACTTGCAGGAGCCTGACCTTCTGCCTGCTTAGACCAAGTCCTTGTGGAAGAAGCAGAGCCCCTCTCTCTAAGCCTGGTGGGGGGTGCTCAGCATAGACAGTACTGTGTCCCTCACTTCCCAGGTGTACCCTTGACGTGGTCCTGAGCCACTGCGGTGCAGCAGGCAAGGAGCAGTTGCAAAGACAAGGGTGTGTCCTTGAGTGTGACCACATTTCTTGTGGTCCCAGGAAGCCCTGGGACCCACACCCCAGCTGTTGAATAGGGCACAAAATCAGCTGAGAAAGAGCTGATGCCACAGCAGAAGATGGAGAGGGTCCCACCAGCTGGGATCAGATGGAGACAGGTGACATCTCAGAGGATGACACCATGGAGCCAGCGACCAGATGGGGCAAGTGTCGTCTCACGAGACAGCAGCCCAGAGTGGAGACGAGAGGATGGGGAAGCACAGGTCTCTCCCTCTGACACTGCGGTCCATGGGCTGCCAGTGGGACCCCATCTGGTTCTACCATCAATTCTGGGATCAAGTTAGTGGGATTGGGAAAATAATGAAATTGACAGTTTAAGATGTGAAGTATCTGGGGAAAACCCACAAAGATAGTTGCTGCATGTATCTGGACATGATCAGATCACATTCTTGAGATCAGACAATGGGGGCTTGAGTCAAAACAAAAATAAATATAGAAGAAATACATTTATTTTTGTCTACCGAAGTTCGGGTCATGTAAAAATTTGAACTTGCTACAGCCTGAAGGTTTAAGTTCTGGAATCCCAGGGTACAATTTCAGTGAGGTGATGCCCTTTGAGCATTTCCTGATAGCCTCTTCTATGATCGGTCTGCTCCCCAGCTCCTGCCCAGAGCCTTCCCAGCAACTTCCACTCGTTCTTTCTCTGCTGGACCCCTGTTTCCTGATGATCAGGAAACGTGTCCTGCTGATCTCTGTGCCCCCAGTCTAGCACTGCACCTGGACTCTACTGATGAGACTGAGTTGAAAAAATATGTATGAAACAATGAACGCAGCAACTGATGATAAATATATCCTGCTCAATCCTCTGTTAAGTATTAAGTTAAAGACATCTCTTAAGTACTAACTCTTTAAATTTCTCTGCACTTTACCCTTATATCACAAAGCTATTTGCCTGGACTCAGGCCATCCCCCTTAATGCTATATGTGATGGCAAATGAACACTGTCTCAGCTTTTACAGAAAGCCACTAGAAGAATCTGTCTCAGGAAGACCTCTGTGTTTTCCTAAAATATCTAGGTTCCCATGGGAAAACTTCCTTTCTACATTCAGGATCAAGGGAGAGTTTGTCTCTCTACTCATAACCTAATCAAAAGTGGGAGAGAGACAATACATCAGGAGTACACTCTACTTTAACTTCTAGGAGACTCAAGAAACAGTTTTACTCGGCTTCTATGTCTGGATATCATGTCCCTTTCCCCTTCCTGTTTATTAATTGACTTTTGCCTTCCCATTTTAATGGTTCAGCACATCTGTACTGTGTTGTTCACTGTAAATTGCATCAAGCTCTATTTCGGAGCAGGAGGCAGAAATTGGGAAATGAGCAAACTTCCTCAGAGAAGGTCACCTTGACCCTTATTATCAGAAAGCAACACATGTATCTTCCCTTTTTGCCAAATAATTAGAGGGTTGAACAGTGTCCACCCAGAACCTCTGAATGTGACCTTATTGGGGAAAAGGGTCTTTGTGGATATACATAATTAGAGATGTTGAGATGATTCTGGATTTAGGATGATCCTAAATCTGTATGAGAGAAAGGAGACAGCAGCATAGAGTGAAAAGACACATCTGCAAGCCAAGGAGCCCCGAGAGCCCCCCACAGGCTGGAAAAGGCCGGGAGGGACCGGGAGGGACCGGGAGGGACCCTCCCCCAGGGCCTGTGGAGGGGGCATGGCCCTGGCAGTCCCTTGACTGTGGGCTTCTGACCTCCAAAACTACCAGAGAACACATTTCTGTTGTTTTAAGCCACCCAGTTTGTGGTAATTTGTTTTGGCAGTCCTGGGACACTAATATACTTAACTACAAAAAAAAAGCTGTCCAGTATTCCTGCCTCTGTGTGCAGCCACACACAAAATTCCTTGTAGCCAAACCTCAAGAATGGTTGTCGCCTAACAATCATGGTGAGTCATCCTTGGTACTCAGCCTGTCTTCAGGCAAGAGGAAGCAGGGGCGAGTCTAGAGTTTCCGAATCCTGTGTAAGGAAATATTGATGCTTTGCTGCAGACTGACTTTCTGTTTGCTGATAAGCAGACTGACTTTCAATTAACGTAGAGGAAGCATGAGCGGAAGGCTCCTCTGATCTTCTGAAAGCTTGGGACTGCACGTGCTAAGGGAGTGGGTGAGAGAGCTGGTTCTCTTCCGTGCATGGCCAGGGAAGAACTCCGCGTAGAGGGCAGGGAGGATAACTGCCCAGCAAGGGCACACTCGGAGGCTCGGGTGAGAANCTCAGTTTCCTCATCTCCAATGCTGCTGCTGCTGCTGTCACTTCAGTCGTGTCCAACTCTGTGCGACCCCACAGATGGCAGCCCACCAGGCTCTGCCGTGCCTGGGATTCTCCAGGCAAGAACACTGGAGTGGGCTGCCATTTCCTTCTCCAGTGGGATCCTAATATGCCCATCTCATGAGGCTGCTGAGAAGATTAAAGTGCTAATATGCAAAGTGCTTAGAAAGATGCCTAGCACATAATTAGTACTTGGTCAGCCTCAGCTGCTATTGTACAAATGATATACAGCGGAATCTTCAGAATAAGATACTGTGAGGTAGTGGTTATTGCGCACATGTGCGTGCTCGGTCGATTCAGTCGTGTCTGACTCTTTGCCTGCCTAGCTCCTCTGTCCATGGGATTCTCCAGGCAAGAAAACTGGAGTGGGTTGTCTAGGGGATCTTCCCCACCCAGGGATCAAACCTGTGTCTCTTACATCTCCTGCATTGGCAGGCGGGTTCTTTGCCCCTAGCGCCACCCAGTGGAAGCGCTGCTGGAAGCTCAGTGGTTATTGTCTCCAATGCCAGACGAGGAAACTGAGACCAAGGCTGTCCCTTGCCCAAGACCACACAGCTGTTACAGAAAACAGAAGGATGTGTCTGAACTTGACTAAAGCTCAAGGAAGAGCCAGTGCTTCCCCTAGGGTGACCAAGATTTGAAGGAAGTTCCCACACCCAGGGGTGGTTCTGAGGATCAGGAGAGGGAGCCATGGAAGGACCCAGGCTGTGCATCTTTGTGTCCATGACCTCTACATTCTGGGACTGTGCTGATTTCCAATTCACGGGTTGCTCAGATTTTTCAAGAAAAGCCTTGTAAATACCGTGAATATGTACTGACAACACAGAGTCAGGGTAATTATTCTTTGTGCAACCAGAATGGAGGCTACTAATGGACATATTTCAGCAGCACAACACAGAACATGATTTGTAACAAAGCTCTTTTATTCCAAGAACAGTTTCTCAAAGAGCTCGTCACCATTTCACCTTAGAGTGGGCACATGTGCCACGGTTCTAATCAGAAGGGTGGCTGCAGCACGTCCCATCGTGCCTTTGGCTGCTCAGTGAAAGGAGCAGCGTGGCCTCTGCTGAGCTCTTGAAGCCACCCCCCTTCCCCCATCCTGCAGCCACGCCCTCATCCAGACGGCTGCCCTGTCCCATCTGGACACTGCAACAGCCTTCGAACAACTGCCCTCCCTCCTGCCTTCCTCCTCCAATCTCGTCTCCACCCAGCAGCCAGAGTGATTTTATTTTGTTTTAAATTGGAGGATAATAGTCTCACAGTGTTGCATTGGTTTCTGTCCTGCAACAGTGTGGCTCAGCCATAAGTATACATATGTCCCCTCCCTCTGGATCCTTCCTCCCAACTCCCACCCCACCTTACCCCTCTAGGTTGTCCTAGAGAACTGGGTTGAACTCCCTGTTACACGCAACTTCCCACAAGCTATCTATTTTACATATGATAACATATATGTTTCAAAGCTACGCTCTCAATTCGTCCTACCCTCTCCTTCCCCCACTGGCCACAAGTCTGTTCTCTACATCTGTGTCTCTATTCCTACCCTGCAAACAGGTTCATCAATACCATTTTTCTGGATTTCATATATATGCATTAATATACAATATTTGTTTTGAAGGTGCACCTGGATCATGTCCTGCCGGCACCGCACCCTGCCCAGTACAGCCTCTGAAGCTCCTGGGGCCTGGCCCCTGCCCGTCCCTCCAGCCTCATGCTTGCTTCCTGACACAGTCCACACTGGAGCCATGCTGACATTCCTCTGTTTCCTCCAGCACACCGAGGTTCCTCTCGCCTATGGACTTCTGTACATGCCATTACATACCCCCCTACCCCACTTCATGTAACATTCTCAGGGTGTCACTTCAGCATCACAGTTTCGTATCCCCTTCAACTAGGTTAATCTGTCATGTTCTGTGGCTCCAGCCCTATGTTTCCTGATCATGACAGTTTTGTATTTGCTTCTTTGATGGCCTCCTTCCCTCTTTCACAATGTTCTCCAAGCTCTCACCTGATTCTTCTTTAGATGGGTACTAAACGGTGCCTAGAACAGATCATGGGTTTCCAGCAGAGGTGGCATGGCTGGGCTGGGTCGGGGTAGCACGCAGTGTTTAAAAGCACAGCTTTGAAGCCAGAGAGAATTGGATTCCAGTATTTTTCTCTGCCACCTGCTGCTGTCACCTTTGGCAGGATATTTCTCCTCCCAAGCCTCAGTCTCACCCCGGAGAAGAAGGGGATGGTGTGCAGATATGTATTTAACCCTGAGCCTGCCTCCATGTGAGCTCTGCATGCATGGTAGTTGAAGCGGGAGCAGGATATCTGGGTCTATTCAGGTCCTATCATGTCCTGGCTGAGTGGCAACTCTGGGGTGCTTCCCCTCAGGTCTAGGAAACGTGCATAGCAGTGACTGCTGCACTGGACTGCGGGCTCTGGAAGCCCCCGTCATAATGCAGGGAATATTGCTAAGCCCTTAGTCTGCACGTGGTATTTTTAGGTATTTTATAATAACCATTATGGTTGCTATTGACTTCTCCTGTACAGCCACATTCAGGAGACAAGTGATTGCAGAGGAGATACGTGTCTGGTGAAGCCCAACAGACAACAGACGTGTTAGCCTCCAGAGTGCCTGACCCAGCAGGGAGAGGCTCCTCTCCAGGGACTGGGGGCACCTGTTCACCTAGAAGGCCTCCGCCCTCCTCTCTCCTGCGAAAAGAAACTCATCTATGGAGACCATCTGCCTTGTATATTGCCTTTGGGTTCCTGGAAGCTTCTGGTTGGAGCAGAAGAGTGTATTTGGCATGTTTGCCCCTCCACTTCTGGGCCCTGCACAATGACCCTGAAATAAACAAGAGAAAGCCTGTGCTCCACGATCCTCACATGAGGAGTGACTCCACTGACCCATGGCTTGACCCAGGGAGAACCTCAGAAGTCTGCCCCACAGCTGATCTCAGAGACTCTCTCATGGATTGTAGACAAAGGATAGGGAAGAAAACCACTGGCATTTGGGTTTCATGAAAGATGATGCCCTGAAGCATCCATGGAGGCTTGGGAGGAATAGGGGATGAGGAAGTAAAAGGGTGCCAGGCCTGGGACACCGGTCATAGCTGGCATGTTGTGGCATGTTGTGGGAGGTGATAGACAGGAGGCATTGTGCTAGAGAAGTAGGGCCACTGGAGGGAGGACAAAGGGGCAGAAAGATGGCTCAGTATCGCAAGTTCTAGGGGGTAGAGATGCCAGGGGGAGAAAGGGCAAGGGTTGGGTGTCAGAGCAGTGACTGAGGAACGAAGACCAAGGGTCACGAATCAAGATGGCAGATGAGGTCGCTGGGCGCAGGAAGCCACTACCACGGTAGAAACAAACGTTTACCTTGTGTGCTTGTGACCTCGGTTCGTTATAAGAAGTGAGGTGTATGCTGGTCTCATGGGCACCAGGAATGCCTGGTGGAACATAGTCCGAAGCTGGACCTTGTGGCCTCCGGATGGGCACTGGGCATGTTTCTTGACCACACCAAGTTCTCTCCTCCCTCTGTGCCTTTGTACCCACTATTGCATCTTTCTGGAAAAACTCCCTCACTTGTTACCCAGTTCAAATATCACCTTCTTTCACCCACCCAGTCCAAATTAGATCCCCTGTGAGTACTTTTAGCTCTCCACTCTTTTTTCTTAATGATGCTTATTCACAATACTTCTATTTATGCATTTATTCTTTCAATGTCTGCCCTCTGCCTCCATAAAGGATAAACTCCAGGAAGACAAGGAGCATGTTGTATGTGCCAACGCCGAGGACTTAGTACATGTTCAATAACTGTGATTTGAATGAGTGGTTCCAGCAATCCCAGAGCCCTGGACTTGCACTAACCATACAGAGAGGCGGTTTAACTCACTCAGCTGGCTCCTCTAATAAAGGCCATAAACATAAAATGTGCCAGATTTTACTGAACACAATGACTTCCTTCAAACCCAAGTGGTTTTTCAGCAAAGCTCTGACATTTAAGTGCAGGCTGCTGCAACGGAGGAGAGTTACTTTGGCTGCAGAGCTTAAATTACCATCGTAAAACCTGGGAAGTTATCAAATGAGTCTGGGAGATCGCAGGCGGTTTTGTCTTACAGAGCCATGAACTCAGTGTAGGGAAAGCCCCTGATCTCACCAATGCTCACAGGTGCCCATGGAGGAGCTGCCAGGCTGCCCCCAGATGTGACCGTGACTGAGAGCCTGAACTGTTGTAAATGGCACCGTGAGTCCTGCTCACCACCAGCTCTTCCCAGGGAGCCCTAATTTTGTGATTGTTTCAGAAAAACTTGGTGCATCCACCTGGGAACTTCAAGAAAGCTCACAGGTCTTGGGGGCTGGTGGAGAGAGTGTGGATCCTGCCTCTGTCACACATTAGCCTTCAACTAGGACTTGTCCTTGGATGTCAGGTGCCTTCTTATTGGGGCAACTGGCAGGTTTAAAAGAGATCATGTATGAAAAGCTCCCACTAGCAAAGACAGTCATCTAGTAGGTTCGTAGAAAAGATCAGATTCCTTTCTCTTCCTGGGACTGGGAGCTGCCTGGGGTTAGGGTCAGAAGACCGAATTTATGTCCTCTGTTTGCCAGTTACATAAACAGACCTGTTTCCGTCCCAAGCCCCCTTTTTTCCCAGCTGCCAAATGGAGGAGGTGGATTCAGAGACATCTCAGATCACTTCTTCCTTTTGCATTCTGTGCTTCTAAGTTTTCTTGCCAATACTTCAAGTGATGCCCAGTAGACACAATTGGTAGAGTTGTGAATTGGGAGCTGTAAAGTAGGGAGACACTGGAAGCAAGACACCAGGATACAGTGTGACCATTCCTCCTATTTACAGACTAGTGATCACTCTGTAAACTTTGGTAGGAATAGCAGGTAACATCCCCGTATTGAATCCATTCACTTATTAATGTCCTTCTGAAGCACTGGGTTAAGAAGGATTCTAAGGGACTTCCCTGGTGGTCCAATGGTTAAGAATCTGCCTT
Organism: Neotragus pygmaeus; assembly: GCA_006410875.1. Taxonomy (NCBI): domain Eukaryota; kingdom Metazoa; phylum Chordata; class Mammalia; order Artiodactyla; family Bovidae; genus Neotragus; species Neotragus pygmaeus. Next base: position 394,268 of record SJYV01019494.1, read on the forward strand.
GCACTACAGGAGTTCAATCCCTGATTGGGGAATTCAGGGAATTGGTTGCTCCATATGCCACAGAACAACTAAGTCCACACACTGCAATTAACAGGCCTGCACGCCCCAGAGCCCACATGTCACAACTAGAGACTGTGTGACGCAATAAAGATCCTGCATGCGGCCACTAAGACCCGAGGCATCCAAAGATATATATATATTTCAAAGGATTCCGAGCCTCTGTCTGGGCTCAATGGAAAAGCATGCTACCATTTATTAGTAATATCTACCATAAGTAAGGGATTGAGGGTGGTGGCATCTGAATCTTGTACTTCATAATCATGTTTCGCAGGATAAGGTCCCAAATCCTGTCCAGCTTTTATCTCCTTATGGATTTTAATGAGCTATTCTCGCTTGGCAAAATGTTCCCACTGTTCCCTTAGCCCAGAAACCGTCCTTCCTACTCTCCGTCCATCCAAAACCAGCCTGGCCCTGTTCCTCCTAACTCCTGGAACACATGGTTTGCACCACTCATGTGGTCCTTATTTCTTGGCTCATGTTGTTAATTACCTTTTTATGTGTAGCTGTCTCGCCTAACTTGGCTGTGAAATGCTGAGACAAGAGCTGAAAGCCAAACCAGGCAGGCTAGGGGGAAGGAGACGAGGAGGATGGAGGCTGAGGCCTGAGAATGGCTGGCAGATCAGACACATGTTTGCAGAGTGGTTGTAGGATCAGAAAGGCAGGCAAACAAAGACACTGGCAAGGGCTGGGTATTCTTAGACATCCTTCAATTTTCACCTTAGACATGGCAGGCGTTTTACTCTATTTGCAGCCCTGCGTGGGACTGAGAAGGGAAGAGAGGTCAAACCTGGGCAAAGCTAAGACAAAAGCCAGTCGTGGTCAGCCTCTTCCCCCTGTCACATTTATATTTATTTGCCTGGCTAATTCCTACCTAGTTTCGCAGCTGCCCTACATTTATTAAATGTCTCTGCTCTGCACTCCCATGTTCCCTGTACTTCCTCTAGCTCTGTGTGTGTGTGTGTGTGTGTGTGTGTACAATGTTTATGTACAGTCTAAAGACATATAGCACAGGGACAGCTGTCTATGTACCACCACATAAGAAAGAGTGACTGATGCGAGACAGCAAAAGAGACACGGACGTATAGAACGGACTTTTGGCCTCTGAGGGAGAGGGCGAGGGTGGGATGATTTGGGAGAATGGCATTGAAGCATGTATACTATCATGTAAGAAACGAAGCGCCAGTCTATGTTCAATACAGGATACAAGATGCTTGGGACTGGTGCACGGGGATGATCCAGAGAGATGATATGTGGTGGGAGGTAGGAGGGGGGTTCAGGATTGGGAGCGCGTATACACCCGTGGCAGATTCATGTCAATGTATGGCAAAACCAATACAGTACTGTAAAGTAAAAGAAAAGAAAAGAAAAGAAAGAGTGACTGGCAGCAACATCTCTGTGTGTTCCTCCCTACCCCCAAAGGTAAGCCACCATCCTGAATCTTGTTACTAATGTCCTTGCCATCAAGCTCAACTACCTACTTAGCTTTACCTGGTTTTAAAGGCTAGATTGTCTGCATTCAGCCCCTTGCTTCTTGCCTCATTTATTTTCAGCACTATCGTGCTCTGTTGTATAAATACACAGGCATTCATTTACGCATGCTCTTGGTGGTCCCCAGTCTGGCTATTTCCCGGATTAGGAATAGTGCTCCTTGGAATGTATACGTGTCTCTTGGCACCCGAGAGGGCACCTCTCCGTGTATCCACACCACGGTGCGACTTCTGAGGCACGGGCTATGACGCACATGCAGCTCTCCTAAGGAGAGTGAACCTCTTCCACAGTGAGAATCCTGTGCTCCACCTCCACCAGCACAGGTGAGCACGCATGCTGCTTCACAATCTTGCCAACATTTGGCATTGTCCATAGATGGGTGTGAAACTCACTGTCACTGTAGTTTTAATTTGCAATTCCCTGAGCACCAGTGAGATGGAGCTTTTTTCCTATTTATGGGCCTGAAGCGCTAGCCTGTGAGAGAAGGCCCTTAGAGCTGAAACAGGGCCTGGCACATGACAGGTGCTTGATAAACTACATGGACAAAGGGCTGAGAGTTGGGCCTTAGTTCTGAGTCATCCCCTGTGCACTTCCCTTGGTGCTTTCCCTGGTTTCCAAGAGCAGATATTTCATTATTTTCAAGTGTAAGGAAACATTTTTAAAGTCCAGCAATGCTTATTCTTCCATCAGAAAAACACTCCCTGGGGATCCAGTTTCCCAAGCCCTGTTTTTACAATAAAACACTGCCAAAGAGTCTTTTGGACAGAATTGCCACTCGGAATTAAAAAAAAAAAAAATGATGCTTTTTCTTGGAAGGTGTCCCTGAAAGGGTCTGATTTGGGGTCAGCCCTAAGAAGCACTTGAAGCAGTTCCCCTGTTTGAAAGGGATTTTTCATAACTATCAGAAGGCAGCAGGAGGATTCATCTGGCAGGAATCCAGGAAGAGACCAGCTGGGCTGGAATGTCTGGAAGCTTTTTATGAAGAAAAAGTAAAAAGGCTGTTTTGCAGGGTATTGATATTTGCTGAAATAGCTGTTTACCTATTGGAAACCCAGGGGCCTCCATGGCGCCAAGTTCAGAAAACCAGCCCATCATAGACAGGGGGTCCAGCTTTTCCTTGGACCCTAGTGCTCTGACTATAAAGACTGGGACCATGAGAGTTCATTTCCTTATAGGAAATTTCAGGAGGATCACTTTATAAACATGCAGTCATTGAGATTATATCTTTCAATGTTTCCAACCAAGGAGAATTTATTTATGGTTACCTCAAATCTCTTATCAGTCAACAGCCCTGATTACTTATTGTTCAAACACAACTGGCTTGATTGGACTCAAGACAAATGGAAGGAAAGGAAGAAGACAGGCCTGGTTCTATTCGGAGTTGAGGAAGTGAAGCCAGTCTCCACGGATGTGGCTGAATCCTGCTGCTCACGAAAACCTGTGTGCCCCTCTGCGTCTCCCAGCCTCCCTTGAGTCAGGAGGGATCGTGTGAGCAGCTCAGGCCAATGAAACAAGAGGAAACTACAGTTGTTACTTTCGGGCCCAGATATTTAAGTGTCCAGTGAGGGAACCCATGAACACTTCTACCTCTTTTCCCCCCAATCCACTGGATGTTTTCGTCGAAATGACCTTGAAGTTCAAAGATGGGGGAAGACACAAAAAAGCACCCTCAGCCCTCAGTTATCACTTGAAGAGGATCTGCCCAGGAGTGTCTTGCACCCTTTAGGGGGCTGTGAAGTAAGTGAGAAATAAACTTGTCCTGGGTTCAGCTTTTGGGGCCTGGGGGCTGCTGTGGCAGACTGTGATCGTTTCCTTGGTTCATACAAGTTGCAAGCATGTGAGGGGCAAGGGGACCAGAGAGGCTTGGGCCCTGCAGCATGGATAACAGGGGTTCAATCTATTAAGTGGACTTTGCCGCAGAAGGTCAAGGCAAGGGGAGAGATTTCCAAGTCCAGATAATTAGTCCATTCAGAGCAGGTCCCTACTAGGGGCTGAAGATACAAAGAGGGGATTTAGGTCTTAGTGGAGAGAAAGGGAACTGTCGGGGGAAGGTAGGCATTAGGATTCCTATAAAACAGGCTATAGGGAGAGTCTGGTTCAAGTTCAGAATCAGAGAAGCTGTGAGAAAACCAAAGGAGAACCCAGCAGGCTGGAAACGGGAAAGCTAGGGCCCTGGAGACCATGCGTGGCTCAGCGTTCCTCTGGCAGCCCAGGCAGTAGCCCCATGACGTCGCCACGGAGCCTAGCGTGAGCCAGGGGAAGGGGGGCTGCAGCCACACCTCCAGCCCTGGGCAGGCGACGCAGTCTAGGCAGGGCTGCCCCTCTCTGTGAAGCTGAGAAGGCTGGGGAGGCTGGCTAGTTCCAACCCAGGCGTTTCTATAGACCCAACACTACAGAAGCGTTCCAGCTCTGAGACCGAAGTGTCAGCCACGTTCCAAATCAGGGTCCCACTGACACGTGTGCTGTCTACTCTAATCACATCTTTTTGTTTTGAACTAAGATCTCTGGCCCCATTACCATCACTGATGCTGTCAGAAAATAATAATGAGCTTGAATGTCACAAGGACTCAGGGAATAAATTTCTGAAATCCAAATAAAACCCTTCCCGTCCCTAGTGTGAGAGTCATTTTTATCAAGGAACTCAGCCCCTCCATTTACTCAGGAGTGCTCAGAGCCCTCTCTGGTGGGTTAAGCCCCCCTGAATTGCTGTGAGTGCCTTCTCCTTGTGGATGTATTCAGAAAAGCTCTCTCTATCCAGCTGCTATTCAAAGCTGATTCCTGGACTATGTTTAATTTATCCTTTGCTATATGAAGATGAGCCACTTACTCGTTTAAAGTGTTTCCTTTTTTATGTCTTTAATCAGTGGCTCTTTCCTCTCTCAGAAGTTTAATCTAATCAGAAACAACCTCCCACCAACACATATGAATGGCTCTTTAGCATGTTCTAACCAAATTGAAAGTCTATATTAGATGAACCCCAAAACACTGGCCCAAAGAATAAGCCAGGAGGAGAAGTCAGGAGGTCCTTTCTGAAATGCAGGGCAATTAGAATCACTGGGGGAAACTATAACACACGCTGTCACCTCCCAGCACAGTGGGGTCAGGTAACAGGGGGCCCGTGTGTCACTGGGACAGTGTAGGTGGCGAAGTTTGGCAGACCCTGCGTGCAGACATTAGAGGAAGCATCACACCTACCTTTGGCTCAGAGGGATGCTTGAGGTTAACATTTAGATGATAAAAGTGAATGTGAGATGCTGAACATTTTCTCACTCAGAAATGTTTGTTCTAAAGAGTTTCACTCCACTGGAATTCAGATTAAGAAAGCAGTGTGCTGGGTCTTCTCTTAAAGAGACTTGCCCTTCTCATACACGTCAAAATGAATTGTCAGCTTGAGTTTCATCTCTGATAGGTACCTACAGCAAACGCACATTAAGAATGAGATATGTGGGCTTCTCTGGGGGTCCATTTGTTGGAATCCACCTTGCAATGTGGGGGACCCCAGTTCGACCCTGGTCCCACATGCCATGGAGCAGATCGCACATGTCTCAGAGCAACTAAGCTTCGTGTACCACAACTACTGAGCCCGTGTGCCTGGAGCCCGTGCTTCACACGAAGGGGAGCCATCGCAGTGAGAGGCCCACGCACCACGGCTGGGGAGCAGCCGCTGCTCACTTCAGCTAGAGGACGCCTGCGCAGCAATGAGGACCTAGCACAGACAGTAAATAAAACTTTCAGAAAGGGGATTTACGAAATAGATCAGCATTGCAGTTCAGCAGAGCTGCAGGGGACCTAACCAATTACCTTCCCTTTCCCATCTGAGGCTCAAGGTTGTGTGATACTTTAGAAGCCGAGTAGGAAATGTTTCCAAGGCCTCTGCCTCTTGGGAGATAGGAGGTCACTGTGGTCAGAGCACAGGGGTTAAACAGTCTTGATGTCAAATCCTGGGCTTTTCAGGTGGTGCTAATGGCAAAGAACCTGCCTGCCAGTGCAGGAGACATAAGAGATGCTGGTTTGATCCCTGGGTCAGGAAGATCTCTTGGAGAAGCAATTGGCAACCCACTTCACACATGCATGATGTCAAATCCTACATTTTCCATTTGCTGGATTGGTGACTTTAGAGAATTTATTTCACTTTCTAACATACAGTTGTTTGTGAAATGGAGACAAAAATGACACATTGCAAAAATAGCTGTGAGCGTCAAATGAATGAATATACAGAGGGTTACTTCAACACCTAGTCCAAGTTTAGAGCCCGCTAAGTATGTGGTATAACTATTATCTTTGTAAAATTTTGTTGATGATAAGATTCACTACCACTATAGTAAGAGTAGGAGGAAACACTACATTCCATTGAGCTCAAGATTTAAATGTCCATCTGCCTACACATCACCTCCACTGTGCATCTCTCGGGCATCGCCCATACACCTTGTCCAAAACTAAGTTCTTGATTTCCTTCCCTGCCTCCCTGGGTGTCCCTTCATTTCCCCCTCATTGACATAATAGCCCATGCCTGAAACCTGCATAAATAATTATGTAGCTCATCTATAATTATGTCCCCTTCCTTTCCTTAGCATCCAATAATACACCAGTAAATGCAGTCAGTTCTACCTCCTAAATATAGCTTAAATTTAATCACACCTCTCAATCTGCACAGACAATATTCTGGTCCAAGCTGCCATTATCTTTGTGTGAACAACTCTATCAACAGCCTTCTAACAAGTTGGGGTTTTTTTTGGCTGCAACTCTTGTTGCCCTCCACTCCATCTCCCAAAATTATAAATCAATCATGTCCCTTCTATCCTTTAATTCAACTTAACCATTATTTGTGGATACTTCCTTCCTTTGGGCTGTGGGCTTTGGTGTGAGATGGGAATTTTGTCTGGAAAAAAATATACAAAGTCCATGACTTTTGGGAACTTATATTCTTACATTATGTTTTTTATTGAGTCATTCGGTTCAGTTTAGTCGCTCACTAGTGTCTAACTCTTTGCAACCCCATGGACTGCAGCACTCCAGGTTTCCCTATCTATCTCCAACTCTCAGAGCTTGCTCAAATTCATGTCCATCGAGTTGGTGAAGCCCTCCAACCATTTCATCCTCTGTTGTCCCCTTTTCCTCCTGCCTTCAACCTTTCTCAGCATCAGGGTTCTTTCCCAATGAGTCAGTTCTTTGCATTAGGTGGCCAAAGTATTGGTGCTTCAGCTTCAGCATCAGTCCTTCCAATGAATATTTAGGACTGATTTCCTTTAGGATTGACTGGTCTGATCTCCCCATAGTCCAAGGAACTCTCAAGAGTCTTCTTCAACACCATAGTTCAAACACATCAATTCTTTGGCACTCAGCTTTCTTTATAGTCCAACTCTCACATCCATACATGACTACTGGAAAAACCATAGCTTTGACCAAATGGACCTTTGTCAGCAAAGTAATGTCTCTTCTTTTTAACACTCTTTTTAGGTTGGTCATAGTTTTTCTTCCAAGGAGCAAGCAGCTTTTAATTTCAAGGCTGCAGTCACCATTTGCAGTGATTTTGGAACTCAAGAAAACAAAGTCTGTCATTGTATCCACTATTTCCCCATCTATTTGCCATGATGTGATGGGACCAGGTTTCACGATCTTAGTTTTTTGAATGTTGAGTTTTAAGTCAGCTTCTTCACTCTCTTCTTTCACTTTCATCAAGAGGCTTTTTAGTTCCTCTTCGCTTTCAGCCCTAAGGGTGCATATCTGAGGTTACTGATATTTCTCTCCACAACCTTGATTCCAGTTTGTGTTTCATCCAGCCAAGCATTTCATATGATGTACTCTGCATATAAGTTAAATAAGCAGGGTGACAATATATAGCCTTGATGTACTCCTTTCCCAATTAGAAACCAGTCCTTTGTTTAATGTCCAGTTCTGTTGCTTCTTGACCTGCATACAGGTTTTTCAGGAGGCAGGTAAGGTAGTCTTGCATTCCCATCTCTTTAAGAATGTTCCACAGTTTGTTCCGCAGTCAAAGGCTTTGGTGTAGTAAATAAAGAAGTAGAAGTTTTTCTGGAACTCTCTTGCTTTTTCAGTGATCTCATGGATGTTGACAATTTGATCTCTGGTTCCTCTGCCTTTTCTAAATCCAGTTGCACATCTGGAAGTTCTTGGTTCATGTACTGTTGAAGCCTTGCTTAGGGAATTTTGAGCATTACTTTGCTAATGTGTGAGATGAGTGTAATTGTGTGGTAGTTTGAACATCCTTTGGCATTGCCTTTCTTTGGGATTTGAATGAAAACGGGCTTTTTCCAGTCCTGTGGCCACTGCCAAGTTTTCCAAATTTACTGGCATATTGAGTGCAGCACTTTCACAGCATCATCTTCCAGGATTTGAAACAGCTCAACTGGAATTCCATCACCTCCACTAGCTTTGTCTGTAGTGATGCTTCCTAAGACCCCCTTGACTTTGCATTCCAGGATGTCTGGCTCTAGGTGAGTGATCACACCATCATGGTTATCTGGGTCATGAAGATCTTTTATGTATAGTTCTGTGTATCCTTGCCTCCTCTTCTTAATATCTTCTGCTTCTGTTAGGTCCATACAATTTCTGTCCTTTATTGTGCTCATCTTTGCATGAAATGTTCCCTTGGTACCTCTAATTTTCTTGAAGAGATCTCTAGTCTTTCCCATTCTATTGTCTTCCTCTATTTCTTTGCATTGATAATTTGGGAAGGCTTTCTTATCTCTCCTTGCTATTCTTTGGAACTCTGCATTCAGATGAGTATATCTTTCCTTTTCTCCTTTGCCTTTCACTTCTCTTCTTTTCTCAGCTATTTCTAAGACCTCCTCAGGCAACCATTTTGCCTTTTTGCATTTCTTTTTGTTGGGGATGGTATTGGTCACCACCTACTATACAATGTCACAAACCTCTTTCCATAGTTCTTCAGGCACTCTGTCAGAGCTAATCCCTTGAATCTATTTATCACTTCCACTGTATAATCATAATGGATTTTATTTAGGTCATAACTTAGGTGTCAAATCGTTTCCTACTTTCTTCAATTTAAGTCTGAAATTTGCAATAAGGAGTTCATGATCTGAGCCACAGTCAGCTCTCAATCTTGTTTTTGCTGACTGGATAGAGCTTCTCCATCTTTGCCTACAAAGAATATAATCAATTTCAACCCCTCAAATTAATATTTTGAAGCCTTAAGCCCCTGTGTGACTCTTTTGGGGAGAAAGCCTTTACGGACGTGATGAAGGTCAATGGGCATTGTAAGGGTGGAATCCTGACCAGACAGAACTGGTGTTCTTATGAGAAGGGGGAGGGGCCATCGAGCTCTCTGTATCACGAGGGTGCAGCCGGAAGGTGGTGGTTTGGACGCCAGGAAGAGAGCTCTTACCAGGATCTGACCCTGACGGTTCCCCGATCTCAGATGTTCAGCCTTCAGAACTGTGACAAATAAAATTCTGTTGTTTAAGCCATCCAGTCTATGGTATTTTGTAAATGTGCACTTACTATGATTTGTAAATATGCATTTATTCTTTGTTCCCTTTTATCAGCTATCTGTCCCTTTATACCATCAGTTCCAAGAGGGAAAGGTCTGTGTTTACCTTTCAAACACTATGCCAAATGTTAAGCATGTAATTTTAAGCATTATGTGCCTAGTGTTAAACTTTGTACACTCGATGTGATGTGTGTATTCCTAACAAATAATGTCAAATGAAGGAATTGCATTAAATGTACATATAAAATTATAAGTTGAGTGATTGTATGTCCTGGTTTGTTTGTGACAACACTGGTTCATACCTGCTGTTCCAGTGTAACAATTAGCCAAAGTGTACTGGTTTGGATAATAAATTGTCATTTCTGTATATATTTATTATTTATCTGTATGCCAAATTTATGAGGCACAATTTGATTTTAGAAACATTGAAATCCAAGATAAGCATCTGTCTTGAAATCACGGTATTACTAATATTTTTTCTTCCTTACTCCACGATTTCTTTATGGGACTAACAACTCTAAGGTAGTGAAAATGACACAAGTCATCAAGACCCTCTGTCACTGATGAGCAGCGTTTGAAGCAGTCATAAGGAGTAAAGCCAGGCCCACTGCATTGAGTGTGGCCCACATCAAGCAAAGAAAGAGGCCTCATTCATTAGACTTTCCAAAACAGTCCAGACACAGAGAGGAACAGGACTTCAGGGAGGAAATGTGCCCCGGGGGTGTTACTAGGGGGTAATTCTATCTTCAGGACTGACTTCATGTGCAGGTAAGCCAGTCTGATGGAAAAACTTGTATGTGGGGATAATTTCTGCAAACCATCACTGGTGAGCACTGGGAGGTTTTACTCACTGGGAACTGGTACCTCGCATTGCTTTACAAAGTGAAGAGCATTTGCAATGAGAGTAGATGTCTCTGAATTCCCCTTCTGTGATTTCAAATTTGTGAACATGAGGATTTTTCAAAAGAAAACTACAAGAGTGTCTGGATGGTGATGATGCTGATACTGTGGCTGCTGCTGAAGAGGGAGAATGGGAGGAGAAGGAGGAGGCAAGGAGGAGGGAAGGAGAGGACGCAAGGAGGAGGGGAGGAAGATGGGGAAGAGGAGGGCAGTCCCTGCTCAGCTTCTACCAGTCATTCCGAGGAACCGATTTTGGCCTTGCCTGGTGGTCCCTTCCTGGAAAATTGGAAACATGTTGTATTGGTGGCAAAGAAGTTACCTTCCAACGGCACAATACGAAGTAGCTGCTGCTGCTCTGCTAAGGCGCTTCAGTCGTGTCCAACTCTGTGCGACCCCATAGACGGCAGGCTCCCCCGTCCCTGGGATTCTCCAGGCAAGAACACTGGAGTGGGTTGCCATTTCCTTCTCCAATGCGTGAAAGTGAAAAGTGAAAGGGAAGTCGCTCAGTCGTGTCTGACTGTGTGACCCCATAGACAGCAGCCTACCAGGCTTCCCCGTCCATGGGACTCTCTGGGCAAGAGTATTGGAGTGGGGTGCCATTTCCTTCTCTGATACAAAGCAGCAGGCAGATTCAATTAAAGAAAGACAAAATTTTAAAAAAAGAAAAGAGAAGGAGAGAGAACCTAACTCTCTGGAGCTTTAAAACTCATTGCTGGCTCCCAGGTTTTTTTCTCCCCCAAATCAGGAAATTAAACACTGATACATGACTCTTGTCTAATCCACAGCCTATAATCAAATTTTGTTAATGATCACAATAATGGCCTTTATAGCTATTTTCTCTTTTGGTCCCATCTTTTTAAGAAGGTAAAACATTTTCTTCAGCCTGGCTCTCAAAATCTTTTATCAATTGTTCCCTCTTCTGTGCATCTTATTAATCATACTTCTCTAAGGCTCCCTCATTGAACACAATTTAAAAAACCTAAGTGTAAAGACCCTTCCAGAGTAAAATTGTCCATGGGCCCTCTCCTCCTTCTGCTCCCCACCATTTCTAGCTAATTACTTCATTACGTACTTTTTAAATTACTTTGTTCTTTAGGGATTAATTTTGCACATATCTTTACTAATCGTAAACTTTTACAACGTACAGTTAGGCTGCGTCTGTTCAGCGGCTGGTTTGTAATTGCAGAGTTACTCTGTGGCTGGTGAGCTAAAGATAATGTGCTGAATCAAAAAGAGCCTTCTTCTCAGTGTTTTCAGATGCCACCCAGTTTGGCAGAATAATTGGCTCTGGGCTGCTTGAGGGCACCAAGCTCCCCTCCCACGTGGAGATTGCAATCAGAAGAGACCTCCAGTTCTGGAGGTTTAGGGTTCATAGGCCCCAGGCTGCTCAGACTTCACGCACCCTGGGGATTTCAGGCCCCATGGTCCCAGGAGGCCAGGCCCAGTGGCCACATGCCAACAGATCAGGGCGGGTTATGGCAGACCTCCTAGAAGGAAAATGCCAACTCCTTTCTCAAGGTCAAATCCACACTTTCCCAGGGCCCTTGTACATGGCCTGTCCCTGCAAGCAGTTTTTAAGGAATCCTTCTCCCTCCATTCATGGTCATATAAATCTCTAAACTCCCTACCTCTGCAGTCTCTCCTCTGACATATATATTCCATCATCACCTCCTGCCCCCAAAACTCCCCTCAAAGCCTTCTTCCCCTCACATCTGGATGCCCCTTTTCCACTCATAACCTCACAGTACCAGGGGGGGATTTAGAGATTTTGGCACCATGCAGAACCATGTTCAAATCCCAGTTTTACCAAACTCTTTCACTGCAGGACCTGGGCAAGGGACTCAACCTCTCTGAGCCTCAGTCTTCTCATCTGTAAAATGAGGATAATAATTCGAGCCTCTCATAGTTCCCAGGAAGAAATGATGTACAAAATAAAACTCACCAGGATGTAATAAGCTCTATGAGGGCACAACGTAGATGATCCTGTTCATCACTGTATGCCCAGAGCTTAGCACAGTGTCTAGTATTAAATACATAAAAGCACAAAGTAAACAATAATGGGTAGCTATTATCATCAGTGGTCATTATAGCGTGACTAGTGCACTCCTGAAACACTTCCCTTGACATCTGGGATTTTCCACCAATGCAGATCTCTTTCTAGTCGATTCTTCTCTGTACCTATGGGCACCACCCTGCCACCCACCCTATTTCCTATGCCCAGGCTCAACTCTAGAATCTCTTCTCAGTTCAGACTTTCATCCTCCCTGGGATCCTCCATCCTCTATCCTTGACTGGGCACACAGACGGTATCCAGCCCCCATCTCACCAGCGAATCTCTTAACCTTTAGTTAGATAGTTCTGGCTTCTTGCAGAAGTCAAGACCCAGGTCTTATATTTCTCCCCTAATGCCGAGGGTATAACACAAGCAGCATGATAAAACGTTCATTGTGTAAGTAAATAAATGGACAAATAATGCAAGCTTTCTGGTTATTTTCATTGTTGTTTTTAATGTCAAACTGGACCCATTTCCCCACCCCCAAACCAACTCTCTACACCAAACACCCCTTTCCTAGTCAATGGCACCCTCAAACCTCTCATCATCTGGACTTGAAATCTCAGCGCCACCTTTGCCAGACTATAATAACTCATTTATATAGGGATCAGGAAAGGCTACCTCTTGACCTCCAGCGATCACTCAAACCACTATCAGCATCTAACACAGTGCTAAGGAAACACGTGGACAATGCTTCAGCTAAAGCTTGGAGTCATTGGGAAAATTTCCTCAGGAAAAACAAAAGCCTGCCAACTTGAAACCTGTGTTTGATGTCTTGAAACTTTTGGCCTCAGAAGATGGCAGAAATGAATAGCTATTCCATTTTATGGCTGTGAGCTGTAGGTTTTATTTACCCCATGCCAGCAGCTGAAGGACAATGCCACAGCAGATTTCAATTCATGACAAACGGTATAAAACAGCGGCAGGGCTCATGGCCCCACCCACCCACAACACATGTGCGCGTGCACGCGCACACACACACACACTCACACACACACACACACACACACACAGAGAGAGAGAGAGAGAGAGAGAGAGAGAGAGAGAGAGAGAGAGAGAAGGATGTGTTACTCTAAGCTCTCATATTATTCTGAACTCCAGCTCCAGCTGGCCTGGCCCAACCATAACATTTAGAAGCAATCAGAGACTAAAATCCAATTTAAGGTGTTTAATTTTCTCTGTCTCCAGGGATGGGAGGTCAGAGAATTTGCTTGCAGGCTTTCTATGAGATGTTGCTTCTGGTGGTTTCCTGAGACCTCAGTTGAGCATGCTGGTGCCCCCACCCCTTCCCTTCCTTTTCAAGTCTCTCTCTCACTGTGCCGGCAGAGACTAGCTGACTTGCCTAAAATTGTGGTGTCCAGCGGCACTGTCCTCATGGCTGGGTGAGATCAGTTATGGTGTTAGCCATGAGCTAACTCCATCCACTAAGCCCAAGGCCTCTGGAGAGAACCACGTGGTCCCTTAAGTGCTTCAAAAACCAGGAGGCTTGTCAAGCAGACGTTCACTTGCCTGAGCCTTTTTCACTGGTAATTTTAGCAAAGTCCCTTTAACCCTAGATACATTTTGTAAAAGTCTCAAATAATGGCAATGCCTGTTCGGAGCAGTTGCTATACCCCCTACTTCGCTTTCTCTTCCTCCTCTGTGTCTCTGGCTCCCTGAACCCAAGTTTCTGACTTCCCGTCTGTTGCGGGCATTTCTCCTTCGGCAGCTCCTCAGTCTGCCTCTTTTCTGAGGCTCTGGACTCTGGCTTTCAGCTCAGCTCTTGTCTCTGTCACTAGTTTTGAAGTCTCCTGCAACCTCAGGTGAAGACACCATATGATCCTGTCTGATCTAAGCCTGTCTCCCATAAGGGCTTTGAGCAGAAACCTCAAGCACTGAAATGGTACTGTGGTCATTTTCCAAAGTAATGCTGGCCCAGGTTTAGCTTCTAAAATTCAACTTTATGCCCTGGGTGATTTTAAATCCTGAAGGCAGAGGTGGGTGAGCACTGTGACACAGTGATAAGGCATGAGCCCTGAACCACTCAAGCTAGTTCTGATCTTGAGTGACTTGGGGAAGCACTTTATTCTGTTACTTCCAGTTTCCTAACTTACAATATGGGGATAACAACACAGACCTCATGGGACTTACATTAAAATTAACCAGATAATATATACAAAGTGATGGTATTCAATAATGGTAGTTCCTCTCATTATTATTATCTTCCAGACTTGTGGCCTGATACTTTGTCAGCTGTGGAGCATGTATCCGCTTTATGAAATAATAATCTTCTTTTGTTGCCCAAGAATCAATGTTACTTAGCCAAATCTTAGACATTCCAGACCTAGAAAGGCCAATGACGGTAACCAAGAAAATGTTTGCCTGGGCTCTCAGCAATAGGTCATCCATCATAAGTTTACCTTTGCATTTTACTTTAGTCACTGGTGAAGATGTTGAACAAGCCAGGATGAGCAAAAAGCCCACCAAAGGCCACTTTCTGGATTGCCAGTGACCACTCTTCTTCGCCATCTGATAACCTAGCTTGCCTGTCACTCACTCTCTGTTTTAGCACCAAGTTACAGATCCCTATTTCTCAGCCTTAGACTTCNAGAGGCAGATGTGTTAACCTCTGAGCCACCAGGGAAGCCCATACTACACTTGATCTTAGCCAAATTGTGTGATATTAGTACATGAATACATAAATAGATTAATAGAACTGAAATAAAAAATCCAGAAGCAAACGCTAAGTATGACAATTTAGCCTATGATAATGGTAGTATTTTAAACCAGCGAGGAAAAGATGCAGTTTTAAAAAGGAGGTATTAGGATAACTGGGGGGTCATACAGAAAAATAAGACATTGGGTCCATTCCTCACACCATACATCAAGATCAATTCTGATTAACTGGAGATTAAAATGCAAAAAAAAAAAATCCTACAACTATTAGAAGAAAACATAGGTGGCTTTTCTTTTTAACATTAAAGTGGGTAAATTTTATTCTGTCTAAACTCTGGAAGCAAGAAAGAAAAGCTAATGCATTTGCTTATGCTTTTTTTGTTTGTTTGTTTGTTTAAAAAAGGCACCTTTTGCATAGCAAAAAAAAAATGCAGCAAAACACCAAAAGCAAAATCAAAAATAACACACTGGGAGAAAATATTTGCAATGTATATGATGGGAAAAGTATTACCATCCCTAATGTGTCAAGAGGTTCTAAAAATAAAGGTTAACAATCCTACAGGAAAATGGGCCAAAGATAAGAAAAGCTCATGGAAAAAAGAAATGCTAATGGCCTTAATCATGTGAAAAGCTTCTCAACCTACTTCTTAATAAGAGAAACGCAAATTAAAACTACTCTGAAATCCATATCTCATCTGTCAGACTGGCAAAACTCCAAATATTTCACAACATATTTTGTTGATTGATGGTGAGGAAACAGGCAGCTTCACCATTCCTGGTGGGAAAAATACTACTCTAGAAGGATATTTGATGTCTAGCAAAATTACACATGTATTTGCCTTTTTATCTGACAATTTCCCTTTTAGGAAACTATTCAAACAATAATCCAGAAAAATATGAAAAATTGTAGGCATGAGATGATTCATTACAGCACAAAGCACCAGAATGAACTATGAAATGTGCACACATTGGAGCACCATGCAGCTATGAAAAAGCAATGAGGAATACCTCTATACACTACTGTAATCTTCAGAAAAAAATTTATATAGTGAAAAAAATCACAGAAGTGAAAAGGAAACTAGCATACTTCTATTTATCTAAGAAAAAGAGATGTGAATATACGCATATTTCCATTTTTTGAAAGGTAAAATAAAACAAACATGGTGTTTATGTTAGAGGTACTAAAGAAACAGGATAAAAAGGACA